>JAULBM010265735.1:0-16640 GCA_032357055.1 Geukensia granosissima
AATTAACCGTTTGATTTTTAGGGGGGGGGGGTCAAAACAGGCAAGATGCACCTGTTGAAAAAAATCACGATATGCTTTTGTACAGCTTTAAAAATTTCACGGAAGAAGTATCAATCACATTATTGGAATACAGTCTCATTTCTTGGTCTTTATCCATTTGCAAAAAAATGAAAGATATCATCTACTTTGTATACAAATAAGGAACTATGACAGCTGCAAAATGGTATTCTATTTCGACATAATGTAACTCAATTAATATCTCACTGTAGTCCTTTGTATCAATCAGCACTTATCATATCTCTGCAGTCTGATTGGCAAAAATTGAAAAACTCGAAAATCGTAAACAATTTCTTAAAATAGCTAATATGAACAAAGGAATCGACCTTATTGATCTGGTTAGTATGTTAAGACATCCTATATATCCTTCTCTTACACCCACAAAAAACCACCAGATGTGTAATTTTTTAACTATACGGATGTCACTTAAGATTCAGAAGTAAACAGCAACTGTCCAGCTTCATGTGACTGTTCGAAATACAAATATGAACACTGTGGTCATTGTTTGAAAAAGAAATAACAAAATTTATAACTTTGAAGAAAATCAAATAAAAGTCTTTTCTTTTGAGTTCACATTAAGATTAAACAGTTACAGTCTATTTGAACTAAATTACGGAAAATCTAAATGTACGTATTTACAATCACTTTGAGTATTAGTTTCTAACATAGTCCTTTAGGTAGTTCGGCTCTCTCGTCACTCTGCATGATCTTCTCGGCGAGACCGGTTTTTAATGTACATTCGAATGTCCATAATATTATTTTGTTGCTTCGGTGTTTCACTGTTGTTTTCGTTCATTTAACGACTCGGCAACTGTTCATCACTATTTGTTTCTGAATTGTCAATATCAATTCCTTTTTCTTGTGAAACACGCAAATGGCACTAAATTGTGGTCCATTATTTGACATTATAATGTCCGGAATGCCATGTCTTGCAAACTGGCTCTTTATTTCAGAATCACGTTCTTGGCTGTTTTATTATAAACTCTGTTGACTTTAGAGTAATTAGAATAATAGTCAACAGTCACTAGAAAGTTTTTGTTTTTGTACCCGAACAGATCTACACCTAGCTTTTCCTACGGACGATTTGGCGCATCGTGCGGCATTAGCGGTTCTTTCTGTTCATTCTGATAAACATTACATGTTTCACAGTTTCGTATATAGTTCTCTATGTCGCAAAACATTTTTGGCCAGTACAACGATTCCTTTGCTCTCCAGCATGACCATTGTGTATTCTCGACAACATATCGTTACGAATCGTACAAATCGAATAAGGAACTACAATTCTTTCTCCTTTACACACAATGCCATCTTGAGTTGTCAATTCATTTCGGAACGTATAACATATACGGACAGTCTTCGGTACTTCTTGTTTCGCTTCCGGCCAACCAATCTTAATTATCCCTTTCAAAACATGAAGTTCATCGTCATTTTCGGTAGCCTCTTTCAACTGACTTAGCCTTTCATTGCTTACAGCTAAACAGCTAAATATTCCACCATTTTTAATTGACTTGAGTTCAGTCTCGACTTCAGATCGATCAATTCCTAAGACAGTTTAACACTAAAAGACGCTATTCGGTTCCTTCAAGTACGCTCTACTAACTGTATCTGCTAGATACATGTTCGATCCTTTCTTGTACCTTAAAGTCAAATTTCTGTAGTTTAAGTTGACTTCTTGGCAATCTTTTCGGTGCACTCAACAGACTTTTCTTACAAATAACTTCTAGAGGTTTATGAGCACTTGACGACCTTATACATAGTTCTCGAATGTTTCCATCGCAAACACAATAGCTAAGAGTTCTTTTAGCAGAACTACATTCAGTTGCAGTCAAAGACCTTGACGCGTAAGCTATCGTATGTCCCTCCTGCATAATACACGTACCTAATCCACATTCAGATGCATCACACTGAAATACCGTAGGTTTCTCAGGATCAAAGTATTTAAGCACAGGAGTTGATATCAATATGCTCTTAATTTTGCTGAGGCAAATTCCATGAATGTTTTCATCCCATTTGAAGTGATTCTCTTTCTTTAATAATTCTCGGATCGGCGAAGTTAGTTCAGAAAGTTCTGGTGCAAACTTTTGCACATAAATTATCATGTCTAATAACCTTTGTACACCTTGTCGATCGGTATGAGCAGGCATTTTAGTTATCGCTCAATTTTTCTCGGATCAACTTTCAGTCCTTCAGCAGAAATTCTATGTCCAAGATAACTTACTTCTTTAAGTTTTAGTTTCATCTTGTCGAGATTCAGTTTAATGTTCTTCTTACGGCATCTCTGTAACAATGCATTCAGTTTCTAATCATGATCGATAGCTGATTCTTCATCAGTATCGCCAACCGCTAATAATAAATATCGTCATGGATTACTTCTACACCTTTTAATCCTTCTAATGCTTCTGACATTCTTCACTGAAATGAATCTGGGGCAGGTGAAATTCCAAAGGGCATTCGTTTCCATCTATTTCGACCCAGGGTGTTGCAAACTTTGTCAGATAACAGCTTGTTTCATCTAATTCAACGAGCCAAAATCCATAACGGGCGTCACATACGGAAATTAATCGGTCTTTCGATAGTTCTGGTGGTATCTCATCGATTGTTGGCGTCGGAAAATGATTCTTTTCCTGAGCTTTATTCAGCGGATTCGGATCGACGTCTAACACGTCCATAGGATTTCATTACACTACAGTCGCTGAAATCCATTCTGTCGGCACCTGAACTGGCGTGATTATTTCTAAATCAGTTAATCGGTCAAGTTCTGTTTTCAGTTTTTCTTTGATTATGACCGGATCTTTGCGGACAGGAAGCTCGATTTGCTTTTCTAAGTGTAGTTTTCCCACTTATTTACCCTCACCTTCGAAAATATCTTTGTACTTCTCTATTTTTTCCTTTGTAAGCCTTTCAACAGGACTTACAGTATTTTGAATTTTATCATTGCCACGTTTACCATCAGTACTTTCAGTGCTTTGATTTTCGGTTAATTGTCACTAATTTCATATGTTGGATGGCTCTAGCATCAAGTATTGGCTTTCCATTCTCTTTCACAATTACAAATTCAATATTGTACTTCTATTTCTCACTGAAAATCTCTTTTAACCGAACGGCTTTGTATCAGTTCCATTGAACATGACCAATGTTTGATAGCTTTTTTCAATGTTCTCAAAACTTACTTTAGTAACTAGTTCTTTATACAAATTTTATGGCAAACATTCACAGTTGATGCACAATCTAATTAAAATTTTATTTCTTTAACATTTATCAACATGCTTGCAAAGATCTTCTTTGGGAATTATTCCTCTGTGACATCTTTAATGTCATCAATTTCATTTGTTTCTACACTTAATACATATTCCTCCTCAATACTGTATGTAATTTCATCTATGTTATGCACATTTCTTTTTTTTTCTAAGTTTATTTTCCTACATTTAGCCTCAAAGTGATTCTTAAACCCACAGTTTGAACAAGTCTTACCCGAGGCAGGACATAGATCTTAATTTGGCTTATGTCTCTTACCACAAAATTTGCATGAATTTTTATATTGGTTGTAGTTTTCAAACCTGTGAGTAGATTTTGACGGCGTTTTTGTTTTGTTGAACGGTTTGGTAGTCCTTTTTCTAGCGTAATGTACTTCTTCACTACTTATTTTCTTTAATTGTTCTGTTGTTGTTTCGTTTGCTCTACAGATATAAATGCATTTTTTCAGAGTTAGTTCATGGTTTTCTTGAATTGTTGTCTACAATAACTATTATGTCACGGATTAAACTTTTTCTAACGCTGCATAATTGCAAGTTTTAGATAGTGTTCTTAGCGCGGCAGCGTAAGTGTCAATGGATTTTGTTCCTGGTCTCTTTTGTTTAATGTGTATCTTTCATACGTTTCATTGGTTTCAACTATGCAGAAATTTTCAAAATTTCTCCAAAACGATTTTATGTCCTTTTTGTCTGCTTCATCATCAAATTGTAGGCCATCGTATATTTCAAGGGCTCCGCCACCTATGCATGTGAGGAAAGAAGCTGTTTTCATTTCATTTTTCTTTGTTTTAATTCTAGATGCAATTTCATAGTTTCCCATACTCTTTTATTTTTTTCAAATTTGCGGATTTGTGTCTTAACACGCAAGTTATGAAATGTTCATCTGTTATAGTTCATAAAAATTGCAGTTTTGCGTCACGTTTCGTATGTGATGGTGGTGTGGCTATCATATATGATAATAAAATAATAACAGGAGTATCTTTGCAACTCGATTATCTAACCATAGATGTATAACCCATGTTATATGTCTATGATCTAACCAAGCTTCATGATGTGTACAAAAACAATTATGTATACGCCTGTGTGTAGATAACAGCTATTCTAGATTCAGCTAATCCGAGGTAAATAAACCAGAGGCAAAGAAAGTTCATCAAATACAAATACGACACAGTCATGTTATTACTGGAGACCTTAACATCGTCAAAGACGGAGAGGTTAATGCCTTCCTGAAACAGGGCCGTAAATATCGTTCTGCAGCCAAAATTAATTGGACCAGATGTCATGATAACAATATCTACACACGTTTTGCAAAATTGGATAAAATCAATTCGAATAAATGTTGTATTAAGGACTTGACATATACATGAATAAAATAATAGAAATTGTAGATATTCATATTAAACATTATGAAACGAATTGTAAAGATACTTGTACAATTCCTGCTATATCCAGATTTAAATGCAAAATTAAAGATGTTCATCAACGTATGGGCTTGTTCCTGCAGATAAAACGCCAAATAATATTGTAATTGTCTGTCGATAGTATTATATCATTGTATATAGAGGTCTTCCGCAATTAAATTCATAGTACCAGCACTTCAGGCTCCAAAGTTGGCCGGACAAAAAATCGTTAATAAACACCTGAATGTTACCACTTTGTAAGGCTGCGTCTGACAATATGAAAGTTTCTACTAAGCTACATAATAGACTCGGTTCATGCACTACCACTAATGCCTCCATTTTATTAACCTATGCCTTAACTACTATTAAAACTTTAATGTTGAACTTCTGTAACATATTATGAAAATGTATCTATCAACTACTTTTGGGGGGGTACAAATTAACTAGATGTTATAGAGAAACTAAAGTTTGTCCAAGTGCATGTTTTTTTTTCCTAAAATAAACAGTTATGATTTTTCTGCTCTTTATACCAGTTTTCCACAAAAGCTTATAAGCGAAAAGTTTTATTATTTAATCAATTTGTGATTCAAGAAGAATGGTTGTCCTTACATATGCTACAATAAATATCAATCCTTCTAAGCGAAAAGTCTTGTTATAAATATACTTGTTGGACATCTCTGACTTGATTATAGCGGTCACATTTCTTCATAATATTTATGTACGATATGGAAACACGGTCATTGACAGAAAGTTGACATACCAACTGACACAAACTGCCATCATCTCATTGCAGATTTATATTTACATTGTTATGAACATGATAAATCACAGTTTTGACCAAACAAATTTAAAATCCCGTCAAAACAGGACTAAGTGGACAAATGATCAATAGTTTCAAAAATTTGCAAAAGAAATTTATCTTAAAGAACTAACCTTAAATAAGTATAGCAGTATAATCGAACTCCCTTTTTAGATTTAGATTTAAAATTGCACTAAAATTTATAATGAAAGAAACAATTTTATTTTCCTTAAGTTAACTCCATTTTTTGAAGGGGACGTGCAATTAGCTCCTTGATATGGGATTAACATTTCACAACTAGTTTGGTTTGCCCGTGGTTGCACCAAAGATTCTAACTCTTTAATCGCAAATTATATCTTACTTGTAAACGTTTGTAGCTGGGATACAGACACCATAAGCTTCTGAAGACAAATATATATTACCTTTACAAAAACTTAATGCAAAACTACAACTGCAAATGTGGAATTTTGATAAGACAAGAGATATCACATTCTATGAAAACGTTACATATAAAGTATATAAATTGAACAGTGATCCAATCTTTAAACAAACTTATCCACAAAGTTCGATGTTGGAAACTATACATGAAACTGATTTTTTACAGATATGAATAAATTTATCGTTTCGTTACATAAATATTAATAAATTTGGCATTGCATACATCTAGTGTTTCTTAAGTTTTTTGGCAAAACAATATTAAATCGTCGGATATACTGTGTTTGATGACATCTCGTGTTGAGAGGCTTGATGTCTTTTCATCAGCAAAATCACTCTTTGCTTTCTTTCAATAACTGCGAGGATTCATGAGGGAGGTATCTTTTTTGAATGTATTTTGTTAAGTTTATGTCTTGTTATTCAAGTGCACTCTTATCGGATTGGGCGACTTTCTGTTGGATTTTTATAGTTCTTCGGTTTCTTATTTCTTTGTTTTCTGTGTTCTTTGATCATCATCCATGCTCTGTTTCCCCGTTGGATACAGGCTAAGATTTCCTCACTAAATATTGGGAAGAAAATCAAGTTGGTTTTTACAGAAAATGATTATTCTGATATGTTCCTTTTCCTTTACATATCAATATTTCCACTCCGACTAGAACACATGCGGAAATAAAGGTAAAATTTACTACCATTGAGTTAACGATCCGTTCCTATGTTATTAAATGTATAATAAATATTTTTATCTTCTATGTACCATACGACCACAATTGTTCTGCTTGCGTTATGAAAAAATGATTACATTTGCAAAAATTCTCTGTAAATTATGAATGCACGAGAGAACTCTAAAAAGTAGCTTTCATGTTTTTTTTTTTTTTTTTTGCATTGCTTGGTATAACGTTTTCAACCAACAGTATATACATGAAATCATGAATAAATAAAAATAAATCCATGTTTCTGAAAATCACTTTAACGTTCCTTATTTCCGAGATTGAAAATACTTTTGTCTTAATGAAAGAATTTGGTGCAATAAGGACTGAATTTGGCCTCAATTTGAAGTTTCTATAAAAAAAACAAACTATGTTCTTTTAACACTTAAAGCATCCTTAACGAAAATTCAATATTAATTAGTCATTTCTCAGAAATAGTATTTGCTGTGTAATCTTTATTTTGGCCAAATTTTCACAAATACTGAAATTCAAAACAAATATATAAAACATGGATTTTTAAGCATTTATGCATCATAGGGTGCACACAAGACCCATTTTAAGTACCGAATATTGTTTGTACTTTGTCTTGTCTCATTGGACTATGCACTTTTGATCTTTCACGTGGTTTTTCTTTACTGGACTTTACATTTAATTTAGTAACATGTGATTGGTGTAGAATGCGCTGTATATTTTTTTACCAAAACTTTTAACAAAAATCTTTTTATAAAACTATGCCTCTTAAAAGAAATGTTGTGTGACTTACAAGCTACCTTTTTGTACCTTTCCCGTTGTTTCGATTATCATGTCCTTTAAAGTAAAAAAATCATTTCAGACATTAAATAAAGATATTGAAAGACTCCGTCAGACAATTGTTTAAATCATTGCTGTCTTGAAATGGAAATGCTTAATATACCTATGGCTTCTTTTCAATATAATTTAGCTAAGATTCCATGCAATAAACTACATTTCATTAAATGATATGAAAATCGACATTAGAAAGGATAGACAGTATCAACAACACGAGAATCAACATAATTTATCTTCTATTTTAGGTTTTTTTCAACAGACTTTTAAACGATATACACATTACAGAAAATATATTAAAATTGATTTTGACTTTTTAAAAGTATTTCTACTAATCGATATTACATCATGTCATATATTTTTTAATCTTGCAGCTAAGTTTTTCAAATCAATTCCGTACTGTATAACGTTTCTTCGTTTTACAGTACAAGTACAAACGCAATTTAACTAAGAATCTGTTGCAGACCGGCCTATTTAAACGGCAGCTGGGATTGTGTTTCCATCTTGTTCTTGGGTAACTTCAGCAAGAGACTCGTTGTCATTCTGTAAACTCTACATAATGAAGGCTGTTTTCGCATTATTATTCGTTCCACTGGTCATGTCATCTGGTAAGAAATCTTAATTTCTTCTTTTTTTAAGTATACGTTAAAATTGTAAGCATTAGGAAAATATATGTTTTTATGTACAACCCGAATTAAAAAAAATACCCTAATTAAACTTTCATTATTAGCTATCTTAATTTATTAAAGATATATTCTATATTTTAAAGCATGTTCTATAGCGTAAATTTAATTAAAAAAATTTTTTAGGAACAATCTAATAAAACAAAATACTTCTTTAGACCTAAAAGTCTTAAACGTAATCAATTATATATGTAGAGGTCCAAAATTATCAAGCCACGCACAAAAGCCAATAATCTTAAAAAAACACAATTAAAACTCGGAAAAACGATTTGACAGAAAAGTTATTAGCCTTATCAAAATTTCTTGAAGTAATCAACTTTAAGGCAACTAGAACGAAGCGGATACTACTGGGCTTTTAATACCCCGGTTAAAAACACTCAACTAGCAAGGGCATTTACTCAGTGAATGGAAGATATCAATTACATTAACCAGTATAAAGGATTCCACGAGAGGGACAGGGGATGTTAACCATTTCGAAGCATCTGGTCCTTCTTCAGTTTTGTAAAGAGGTTCGGGTAGTCAAAAATTATAAGTGGTCTTTTATTTTCTTTTTTATCTTTAACATGTTTTACATTGTATCAAATTTGTCATGTCTGTTTTGACCATGCACTTTTAATCTCTCGCGTGGGCAATCTTCACTGGACTTATCGTAATTTATTTAGTTTAATCCAGCAGAGCAGTTTTTATCTTCGTCTTAAGACTAGTGTTTTGCTGATCAAAACATTATTTTATTTTATTCAGCAAACAAAATTACAATTACAATAATTAACTTGATTTACCTTTGCAAAAAATGTAGTTCTCTTTATGAAAATTAATTAAAATTTGTTTGATTTTTAAAAATATAAAAAATAATTTTATCAAAATTTTAACTTTGAACAAAAACTCCTATGTTTATAAAATATTGATATCGTTTTAGAAGGTTACCTGGATGATCAATCTCCAAATGACTGCCAGAGGTGTGGCGGAGAGTGTTCTACAAGCGAGCAATGCCCATATGGATACAGTAGTGTAAACAAGTGGTGTCTCCGGGGCAGAGTCTGTTGTGTCCGTGGTAATATTTCACATATGTAGTACTGTCAGTTAAAAGATTTCAAGATCCCTATGGAAAAACTTAAACCAAAACAGACATAACCCTGACTAAAAAAAAAAAATACCAAAAATTGTGCATTATTTCTGATTTTAAAGAAAGAAATTATGACGTCAAAAAGGGAAACCATGATTCAGACGCCATAAGAAGATCACATTACGCATGAAAAATATTATGAAGTCAGAGGGAAAAAAATTAATCTAAATGTTTTTTTTTTCTGTAGCCTGTGTGACTTATGACTTATGAACATTACGGCTATATCAGCGTTAATAAGAAATTATAGGCCTGGAGTAAATTATGAGTTGTCATGTGACGGATTTGTTTGGTAACAGAATATCGCAAAAATGTGACGACATTTTCTATATGCTTGATATTTTTTTTCTCTGAAGACATGAATGAAAATATAGTCTGCATGGGAACGCCGTGACTATCATCTCCTCCCTTGTAACCAAGACTAACACACACTACAAATTCTAAACTGCAAAATAAAAGATAGGTTGGAGTCCCCTATATAATGTCATATCTATGTTTTTAATGATTAATTTATTGCCAAATTGTCCAAAACTTGCTGTTTTAAGTATTCCGCAATTATTCTGCCCTATTATCGCGTTAATGATTATGTTTTCCGTCATGGTTTAAAAAGGGAGAGATTTCTGTAGGAATGTTTTACTATCCATACAACCGTATGTTAACATTGCCCGTAGGACGTAATGGGCAGTTTTGTGATAAAACATTGCTTTCTTTGTCGCAAAGAATGTTTCTAATTCTGATATGGGGTCCATGTTAAAAATCATCAACAAACTTATGGCTGCCATGAATTATTTCTTAGGTGACTTTAAAAATGCAGATCAGAAATTTAGTTTGATTACAATTTCTTTTTCATTTCGGCAGAATGTTCTTGCATTGTATGATTTCCGGAGGAGACGTTAATGATCGTACTTCTAGTAAAATTATCAGATTATTAGTTCTGGCTAAAAAAAGCATACATTTTTCCATGAAATATTTCTTTATTCTTTTATTCCGGCAAATGACATTACTTTTTTTTAATAACATGTCTGATTTGTAGATCATGGAAGTGACAGATCCAGTCGAAGTGACAACAGTTACAGTTCCCATGGTAACAGTGATAGTTCCTATGGTAACAGTGATAGTTCGCATGGTAACAGTGATAGTTCCTATGGTAACAGTGATAGTTCTGATGGGAACACTTGTCAGCACCACGGAGGATCTTGTGCTTATGACAACAGCTGTCCCTATGGCTATAAACAGATAAACAAATATTGTACTGGCGGACAACCATGTTGTATCCAAGGTAATAACCGTATAATTATAAAATATTCCCTCTTAGAATCATTGATGCATAAGATGACGAATATATAGGAAAACGAATTCTTGCTACCTCGCGATGAAGAACATAATATACAGAGGATCGTTATATTAACTGAACATTCCTAATGAAATAAAATTATCCTAGTGACCTCCCTATATAGATATCTTTTTAATTTGAGATAGAAGTTAATCATCTAGATATTAGAGTTATGTTCGAATCATAATATAAATATATTTAATGGTATTTGAATTTTTGTTTATTTGTGGCCTTTTTGTATTTAATGTTTGAGATTCTAGAATACATCAGTACTACGTCATTGGAAGCGTTTCCTAACTATATACTATAGACCGTGCCAAAAATTTAGTGTACTCAACTATCCCATCTTAAATAAGTCAGAAAATCAAAAATTAAAGTGGAGTGAAATTCGTAAAGAAAAATATTTAATAGGAATATACTATATATTAAAATCGGATTTAATTATCTTTTCTGCAAGTTGAAAAATGAATTTAAATGTTGAAAATATGTTTGACAGTAAAGGGTCTTTTCACTGCATGAGAAACTATTTAACAGTTTTTTCCAAATTGTCAAAAACTTGCTGTTTTAAGTATTCCGCAATTATTCTGCCCTATGATCGCGTTTATAATTGTCTTATGTTTTCCGTCAGGGTTTGAAAAGGGCAGCGATTTCTGTACAAATTGTTTTACTATCTATACAACTGTAGGACGTAATGGACAGTTTTGCAATAAGAAATTGCTTTCTTGCTCGTAAAGAATACCTAAAATTCTAATATGGAGTTCTGAAAACGTCAACAGTATTTACCCATGGTAAAATCTCCGGTAAAATTACGATTTGCACGCCCTATGACTTCACAATATGCAATATGTTTTGAACACAACGATAACATTCGAAATAAAATTAATGCGAAACCAACTCCAACCCATGTTAAAATCATCAACAAACTTATGTCTGCCATGAATTATTTCTTAAGTGACTTTAAAAGTGCAGATCAGAAATTTAATTTTATTACAATTTCTTTTTCCTTGCACTAGAATATTCTTGCATTGTATGATTTCCCGAGGAGACGTTAATGATCGTACTTCCATTAAAATTATCAGATAATACGCTTTGGCTAAAAATAGCTGACATTTTTCCATAATATTTCCTTATTCTTTTATTCCGGCAAATGATTTTACTTTTTTCTAATAACATGTCTTATTTGTAGACCATGTAAGTGACAGATCCCGTCGAAGTGACAACAGTTACAGTTCCTATGGTAACAGTGATAATTCTGATGGGAACACTTGTAAGCACCACGGAGGATCTTGTGCTTATGACAACAGCTGTCCTTACGGCTATAAACAGATAAACAAATATTGTTCTGGCGGACAACCATGTTGTATCCAAGATATTAACAGTATAATTATAAAATATTCCCTCTTAGAATCATTCATGAATAAGATGACGAATATATAGGAAAACAAAATCTTGCTACCTCGCGATGAAGACCATAATATACAGAGGATCGTTATATTAACTGAACATTCCTAATGAAATAAATTTATCCGAGTGACCTCCCTATATAGATATTTTTTAATTTGAGATAGACTTAAGTCATTTACATTTAAGAGTTATGTTCGAATCATAATATAAATATATTTAATGGTATTGGAATATTTGTTTACATGTGTCATTTTTGTATTTACTGTTTGATATTCGAGAATACATCAGTACTATGACATTGGAAACTTTTCCTCACTTTACACCAAAGACCGTGCCAAAAATTTAGTGTTCTCAACAATATGCCATCATAAATAAGTCAGAAAATCAAAAATCAAAGTCGAGTGAAATTTAAAAGGAAAAAAATTTAAAAGGAATATACTATATATTTCAATTGGAATTTATTATCTTTTCTGCAAGTCGAAAAATTAATTTAAATGTTGAAAATATTTTTGAGAGTAAAGCGTCCTGTCACTGCATGAGAAACTATTTGACTGGTTTTTGCCAAATTGTTTTAAGTATTCCGCAATTATTCTGCCCTATGATCGCGTTTATGATTGTCTTGTGTTTTCTGTCATGGTTTGAAAAGGCGGCAATTTCTATAGGAATGTTTAACTATCTATACAATTGTAGTTTGAAATTTAGTTTGATTACAATCTCTTATTCATTGCACTAGAATATTCTTGCATTGTTTGATTTCCCGAGGATGCGTTAATGATCGTACTTCTAGTATGTATTTGTTTTGTGTATAATGATCTACTCGATTCGCCTGCTGTAAATTTAACTTTGTATGTATTTTCGCTCCTGTTACGCACATAGTTGCGGCTGAGCGTATTTTGAATAAACAGTTGAAACAGTAAAATTATCAGATAATGAGTTTTGGCTAAGAAATAGCTGACATTTTTTCATGACATATTTCTTGATTCTTTTATTCCGGCAAATGGCTTTACCTTTTTCTAAAAACATGTCTGATTTGTAGATCATGGAAGTGACAGATCCAGTCGAAGTGACAACAGTTACAGTTCATATGGTAACAGTGAAAATTCTGATGGGAACACTTGTCAGCACCATGGAGGATCTTGTGCTTATGACAACAGTTGTCCTTATGGCTATAGACAGATAAACAAATATTGTTCTGGCGGAAAACCATGTTGTATCCAAGGTAATAACAGTAAAATTATAAAATATTCCCTCTTAGAATCATTCATGCATAAGATGACGAATATATAGGAAAACAAAATCTTGCTACCTTGCGATGAAGAACATAATACATGTAATATTCGGAGGATTTTATATTAACTGAACATTCCTAAGGAAATAAATTTATCCGAGTGACCTCCCTCTATAGAATTTTTTTTAAATTTGAGATAGATCTAAATCATCGATAAATATGTTCGAATCATAATATAAATATATGTAATGGTATTGGTATTGGCCTTTTTTTTTTATTTAATTGTCTTTTCTGCAAGTCGAAAAATGAATTTGAATGTTGAAAAATTTTTCGACAGTAAAGGGTCTTGTCACTGCATGTGAAATTTTTTGACTGTTTTCCCTTTGTGCCCAAAAACCTAATCTGGAGGAAAAAATAACAAAATATTTGGAAGTGGGATTACTTTCTTTTCTAAGTTTTCTATTGTTTATTATTTCAGATCCAGGAAATGATTCCCAAGGTGGAAGTGCTAGTGAAAGAGATTGTCAACATCACGGAGGAAACTGTTGTGATGGCGATTGTCCTTTCGAATACAACAAAATAAATAAATATTGCTATGGTGGCAAAACATGTTGCATTCCTGGATATATTAGGGGATAAGGTAAAATAAAAAGCTATTTTTAACCTCTTCGATTGAGATGATAGCAGGATTTGACGAGCAGGATAAAAATAATTTATCTTTGCGACTATACACCGGCTGTATTCATTGTATTTTTAGTTTTGTTTTTTTTTCTGTTAAAATTTCAGTTTTTATTGTGTCAAAATACAAGTTTACCCATGTTGAATAAGTGTATTATTTTTTATATGCTATATTTACATTTTATGGAGTATACCTATATGTATCATCAATAGCATTAAAACCAAAATACAGGGAGTCCGAGATTCTCAAATCCAAACAAATCGAAATCCCACTGCAAATCGTGCGGCATGGACTACTTGGTGCAATACGTCTCAAAGCTTTTCCGTGTCTTCATTAACACAAATCATTTTAAGAATTTCTTCATAGAAATTCTTTTCAGTTTCTTAAATATTTGCTTAATCCATTATATCATTTTTATTACATGTACATACTTACATCAAATTGGCCGCTTTTGCAAATTTGTGTCCAACAAAGTTATAATACTTTTTTTCAAATTGACCTACCCTGGAAGGTCAGATTTAAGTTTTTTTAACAAGCAAATCCTAAAGGTGACAGTTATAAATAGATAATTAGTGTCAAACTTTATAAAATGTATTAAATCATAATTTCTTTTCTTTTTCAGAGTTTATCAGCAAGAAAATTTACACTATAACTGTAATATGAAATCTTCCTATTTCAAAATTGAATTTCTTTCCAAAATGTCTGTACAATATGTCATATTAATATCTGTGTATTGTTCTTGACAAATAATCTAATAAAGGTTACTTCTCTTATTGTGTGTTCTTTATCCAACAAAAACTAGTAAGAAGGAGAATTAAGATGTAGTCCTATATGATATGAAATTAATGTCCTTCTCCAAAAGGTTAGCAAGTTATGATATTCCTTTAGGTCCCGCTAAAGTCAAGAGCAATAAAGGCAATTAAGTTAACCTTTTAATATATTTTGACTAGGTGAAGCAAAACTGTGAAAAACATTAAATAGATATATTTTGTCCATACATGCTTAATTTAAATGAAATTAATTGTCATATTTTTAAACAGAATTTTGAAATTCAAATCACAATTGCATGTTTTGGCCCCTAGTGTGTCTGATAAATAGCGCGTTACACGCATGCAGTCAAAATTGGCTTTGGGTTTTTGTTAAAGAGGTATCAGAGCTCCAGATTAGCTGCATTTTGGGGTAATTACCCAATCAAAATTAACTAAATAAACCCAATTAATTTAACTGTTGATGGGTTTTGAAACCTTATTGAAAAACAATTACTCTCTATTGACAACCACCTGGGTTTTCACCCAAATGCACTGTATTAAAGTGGGTTGATTATGCAAAACAAGACTGATAATAAATGCATCAAAGACAAGTTACTGTTCAAGCTTTATATTATACTTTGAAAAGTTTATAAGAAAACTATTTTTCAAGCTGACCATTTTACAAGTATTGTATTCTTTAATGTTAAATGATAATGGAAATTACCCAACAGTATCATGAACTTGGGAGTTAAAAAACCCAATAAGTGCATGCACGTGGCAACATGAGGGGGTAAAGCTAAATCTATAGAGCAACAATTCATCACCCAATTGGTTGAGAAAAATAGTGAGTAATTTACCGAATATACAAAATCTTATCTGGGTATGTTAAATGTGGATCGTGTCTTTAAGCTTTCATACATATATATTCCATATAGTTTCTTGAGTATTAAACATTATTTTTAAATCAGAGTGGTTGTCCAATAAAAATCGGAGCTTTCGGTATATCTGTATTAAACTAGACGTAAGGAAAATTTAAATTATATAACCGTTTCATTTCTACTTGTTATTTTCAATACACCCCCGGTTGTTTTCTAGATTGCGGTGACTTCCTATTTGTCCATATTTGCATTGCCTTGGGTTTTCTTCACATCCATTTACTAATCAACAACTTGTATGGATGATGCCTAAACGGTTAACCAAACTGTATTAGTTTTGACACAAAAAATTAGAAACACACTACAAAGTAAAGCATTTAAATCCATTGGTATATTGTATTATTAAAGAAGATTTAAAAATAACATTAAAAAAACTTTTCAATTCAGTGGCAGGGTGTTAAGAATCAAGTTGTTGAAGGCCCCTTTTGACTGATTTTTACAAACATTCAGGGTTTTTAAAAATAGAATTCTATGTCTTGGATTTCACATTGTAGTCAGATATTGCGATTATCCATGACACAGTCATCCACGAATTAAACAAAGACAACCACTGGAGTACAGGTTCTTGGCTTGGGACAAGCACATAATGTTTGGTGGGGATAAACTGCATGGTGAGCACTCAACCCTACTCCTAACCTGAGAGTGGTGTGAGAAAACAGCCAAACACACTACAAAAATCGGTTTAAATGAATTTAACACTTGAGATCGATACTGAAAACCAACAACAAATACAGTTAAAACATAATACAAGATACAAAAAGTATAACGTCAATAGAGTACTAGCAGTTGTTGTCTTCTAGTTAAAACCCCAAAAGCAACCGACCAGGAAACCAAGTTTTCCTTCACTACGGTGTCAATATAAACACGTCCAATCGAAGGGGTAGAGCCACGAATGTGATATTTTGGCCCTCCAAATAAGCCAAAAAATTTTGACACCCTACAAAATGGAAATCCGGCTTATAATAACCCCAAATATTCAAATTCTTAGTTCCAATAATTTTTTTCTGGTCAACAACAATAATAAGGTTAATATGACTATGCAAATCAAGGAAGGTC
>JAULBM010265846.1:0-16637 GCA_032357055.1 Geukensia granosissima
AAAGATAAAACGAAAACAAAAGGAACAAAGGCTTGGAATCAACGAACTCCTTTACAATAAGGAGTGGAATCAGATGCTCTAGAAGGGTAAGCATCTCCTGTCTTGCACACAAAACCTCTCGTGGAATCCTTAAAGTCCAGTTCGGGTAAACGTCAATCCAAATGAGGTCAACTTATAAGTATTTTCATTAGATTCATTCCATTTCTTGCATGGTTTATGTCACAGTATTTCTGGCGACCTTGTCATAATTGTTGATTAAATTGAAGTTATAATATATGATAGGTGGCTTTTTGGAACATTTTGCAGAACTGGCAAAAGAACCCTGCTTTTAAGGACCTTGTGTGATTTTGGTATTCAATAAAATGACAGATTATATCATAGTCCACTACTTCCGTGAAAAATCGGAAAAGCTAAAAGTAAGTTAAAATTGACCTTTGGTTATCAATGAACTCCTTGTGCGAAAGTGTTGTAACATGTAAATTGGACGACCGTGTTGTCTCTCAATACCAAACTCATCAATCATATAATGCATGTATTTTTTAATACAGAAAGGAAAATTGATTATGAAGCTTAACTGCTGGCACGACAACAAATTTGTCTCAACTGTAGAAAGAGTTTTTGTTACATATGAATCTTTGAAAATGGAAAAATTATGTCCAAATCAAACCCAAATTAAAGAACAGTCATTGATGGCACATTCTAAAAAATATGTCCATTTCAATGTCGTTACAATTTTCAAAACCTAAGTGCTGTCTAAAGTAAAAATCAGTTAATTATATAGCAAGGGTAATTGTCTGAATTTTCTAAAATATCGTTTAAGATGTCAAACTCATTTGATAATTACTAAAAATATTACACAAAACATCTTTTATTTCAAATATCAAGGGGAATTCTATAAGAAGACGTTTTGAAGAACAGAAAACAATATTTTGTTATTGCAATTGTAAACAATATTAATAAGGTCGCCAAATACCTATATTTAGACAACATCATTACAATTTCTTTCTCCTAACAGGAGGATAAATTAAGTTGCATTTAAAATCAATCTTCTAAAGCAAATGAAAAAAAAAACGCATGGTATATTCTTTCAAGTTAAATGGTTGATTGATTTATTGATTGATTGCTGTTTAACGCCAAATCGGCAGTATTTCAGCCATATCGTGGCGAGAAACTACATATATCTAACGATAAAACAAGCAGTTAAGACCAACATCAAATAAAACAAAATATCGTCAAAACATGCTAAAAATATGATTCTAAAGTGTAAAACGACGTTTATATCACAGTTCATGATAGAAATAAGAACAATAATATTGAAACAAATGACAAGTAAAAATAACTACCAAGTAATGATAAAATTATTATTTCAAATATTATAAACAAGTCAAATGGGCAAATAACATATATAAACGGCTGAAAATGAAAATTAGCATTATAACTAAAACTCTTCATCTTTTAAGTAATTTTATTTGATTTATTTGAATCCACAGTTAACAGCAATGTTATCTGTTTGCCATGTTAAAAATGTAATATTGGTATTAAAGAGAAATTATATGGAATATATGCCAGAAAGACACGATCCACATCTTATATACCTTTATAACAAATTTCGAAATGACAAATTTAGCTGCATGTCAAGCGCTTTCCTGGATTAACCTTACAGACACTAGCTAGGGGCCAGAGATAGAAAGATCAGTTAAACTTTATGAATTACATTCAAGGACCAAATCAAATTATTAAACAGTTCGTTACGTAATGAAACGCCGATATATATACCAACTATATGAAGACAATAAGATAGGAATTTTAATTGCAAATTGCAATGTTGGAAAGATGTAAACTGTATCCCTCGAACATACATTCTTTACCTAAAAAATAAAGAAGAGCAAACAAATCAAGCATGGAAAAGCGTTTTACAACTTTCACACTTAATAAGATTAAAATTGAAACAATATGGAATATATGCCAGAAAAAACACGATCTAAGCCTTATAAACGTCAAAAGCCAAATTTAACTGCGTGCACAGCGCCTTTCTGGTTGAACCTTCATCAGACACACCGGGTCAAAAAGTAGGACAATCAATCAAGCTTTTTAAATTACATTAATATAGAGATAAAATCGAATATAAAGTTATTGATGCAACGAACGCCGATATAAGGTAATATGATGATAATAATCAGGGGATTTTACAATTATATTAAGACGTAAAACTGTAAACCTACATTCCAGTACCTGATTATAAATAATATCATGCACTGGTATATATATTGGCGTACAGTTTAACCACTGAGGGCTCTCTTCTAAAAATTTTAATCTGCTGTCCGAAGGCTTAAATTACCTATTTATAGTTGTATGTGTGCACCTTTCATAATAGACTTATCAATGAAAATGAAAATTTTCAACATTAAGCTACAAGTAAGGCTTAAAGGATGAAGTTAGGTTTTAATTTTAATTAAACAGCTGAGAGACAGAAAGGGGGGACTAAACACCACGAGAGACGAAGTTCCTAGGGATGTTTAGGCACACCTTTCTTTTTCGAAGCTGTTTAATGAAATAAAAATCGTACTAAATCCTTTAATCAATTTACAAACCGAAGAATAACCAAAATGATCGTATTTTGTTGATTTTAGGTACCTTACTTCACTACATTTGGACGGGTCCGAATCACACGATTCATAACAATCCCGCGTGTTTAAACAATTCAAAGCAATGAATACCCACAGGTAAACTTCATTTCAATAATGAAAATGCTTTTATATAGGACGTTTGAAAAAAAATATCGTAAAAACTTTTGTACAAGTATAAAGTATGTGATATTAGATTATTATGTTCTGACGAATTCTGGCAAGTCAGTGTGATTTAATTTTTAACGAATCGTAAATGGTTCGTTTTAGACATGACATGGTAAAACTTCTGCTTCTATGTTAATGAAAATTAAAACTGCAAATAATTTTTATATTTCTTTGATCATTCTATGGCTTAATCGGTACTTTATTGTATTTTCATTTTCATCTGTTGACTACATATCTTGAAATTTACTTAATTTTCCTTTGACGTTCCCCGTTAATTGCAGGGACAGACTCATTATAGCGCTGTAAGTTAAAAGCAGAATTATTACCTGCTAAAGGTATGTTTTATCGGTAAATGTGAATTATCAACCTGAGGGGAGTATTTAATTTGGAGTAGGTATTATTTCAACACAAGATTCTATTGAAGAATAGAATCGAACACTGGGAATTGTGAAAATAAAATAACTTGCATAACAAAAGAAATTCCACGTATCGGTTTGTCGACATCGACAAACTAATATAAAGCCTAGTTATTTAAAAAGAACGATTTTCTAGATTAATTTTTATAACAATGATAAAAATTAAAGCAGTCAGATGGTAAACAGAAGAATCTAAAGACAAAAAATCATCACAGTCTGATGGAGTTTCAAGAAAAGCTTAAATGTAATTTAAAACAGATATAAGGATAAACTGATTGGAAAAAGAATATAATTATCGAATTTGGAAAAAAATACGAAATGTGAATAAATTTAAAGAAGAACAGCCGTATCAATCAGTAGATATAAGTTTAGTTTTAAGTGGTAGATTGTGGCTTCCAGTATGCAGGTCACTTAAAACAGGACCTTTCGTCCATATTATTAAGATATGATATCTTAACCAGAGGGGTTATGGTAATAGAACATTAAGATCTCTTATATAGTTATGAAGTTTTCGAAGTCATATCTCACGGCTTTATGTTAAGCAATTCTTTGTTTTCTGAGTTCCCAACTGTTTGTTACGTTGTATGTATGTTCACATTTGTTTAAGTTTTAAAGTTGTATGTTTACTCGGAATTTTTTTAAATTTTAAACAGCTGATACATAAATCATCAAAGTAGAAAAATCGATACATGTATGTTTTTTTAGTTTATAATCAAATTCATCTGATAAACAATGCTTTTCCTTTACCATCAACCTTTATGAGGAATAAAACCGTTAAATTTAAAATAAATAAGCATTAAGTAAAACTGAATTGACTTAAAGATCGACAGAGATTAAGAATGTCAAAGCATTTAGTGTCTTCTATTGTTATTTAGAGTACAAAATTACAAATGTTAAATAAATGGAGAAATTTGGCATGCCATATGTACATTTCAAGATATAAACGGTCAACAGTAGGATAAGATCCAAAATATAGGAAGTCGAAGATCTGAACATAGCACTCAAAGCTAACATATCGAAATATTTTATTTATTTCGGTTTGTCTCTTTTGATAGTAGGTTGTGTAGCCCTTTCTATTGGAGAAGAACCGTGCTGTAATGGTTAGCATGCTCGTCTCGCATACAAAAGTTCGTGGGTTCTACACCCGACCTGTTCATACGAAAGACATTAAAATTGATATTTGCTGCTTCTCCGCTAAGCACGCAGCATTTAGGAGTAAGAGCAACGGCTGGTTGGCCCATAGTTAAAATAACGTATCTGTGTAATGTGGCACGTCTACCTGTGGACCGTTGCTTTCGTGAGCTATCACGTCAAAAATCCAGCTAAGCGTTTCGGCCTACTACAAATCAGGGTTCATTCATCATCACTCATCATTAATATGCTCTTGTCCTGAATATGCATGAAATATTTGCCACTGGACGTTGAGCACCATACAATCAGTCAACCATTGGAGGAGAATAAATGTACTGTTCTGCAATTTGCAATAATTTCAATCTTGTTAAATCGCAGAAGTCAAAGTTGAAAAATTGTCGAAAAGCATCATCACAATGAAAATATTTTGTGAACATGCAGTAATGAATTAAAATCATTAAGGTATTAGCAAATCAAGGATATTAATGCATGTACATTTACATACACAGTTCCCTTGACATTAACTTCATGTTTTCTCTCTATATTGGTTTGCCATAATTGTTCACATATTTTAGTAGAGTGGGTCGATTGTCGTATTTACTGAATAATTTAACAATTGGTATGTCTGGGGACTTTTGCAGCTTCCGTTATAGTATGGACTTCGGTTCATTATTGAAGGCCGAAACGGGACCTATAGATGTCTTTTGATGGATTGCTGTTTCTTGAACAATCATGCCACCTCTTCTATTTTATATGTTTACTCGACATTTGACACACCCACAACAAACATTGTAAGGGTTTTTTTGTTTTCTGTCTCCGTGCAGCCATGTCTTCCCTTTCTCATGCAAAAAACGCCACCAAAATGAAAAACGAATTAGTTGTTTTTATCTATTTTTCATCAGAATGTTATTATTCCTGCTATATGTATAAGTCACAACAATGCCATTATCAAGTAGTTTTTTTATTAACTAAAAGGCAACTAAAAGTATTAGAATACGACCTTCAAAAAAGCTACTTGCATGATCCAACAAGCTACATGTACAGCTTTAATGCGTGTATGATTTTTTGCGCCGGTGGACTAATGAGTTTCCATCTTTAACTTGAACAAATAATAAAAACGGTCAATGTACTCGCACTATACTAAAATGGTGTCATTTCTTATCTTCCTACGATTCAACTAAACAGTAAATTGCCTACTTTTATTTTTAGAAAATGCAGTACTTATGACGGATAACTTAATGCTTCAAATCAGTCTCGATATAATTTCGCCTATAAATTAACAAATTTCCGGGGTTTACTGCTCATTGATTGTCATTACAATGGTTTCTTCTAGAAAATTTTAGTCGGTTTTATAATCGTGTAGTACGGATACTACAAAGCTCTTCCTTTTTAAGGGAATTAATTAAGGAATCGTACAAGTCATACGTCGTAATTTAATAATAATAATGTACTGGAAGATAAGTTCAGTATTACATGTATAATTTTATTTTTGTTGTTATCGGTAACGTGAATCAACAGAATAAAAAGATCTTAATTATGTGACAAAGAACATAAGTTTTCTTCACATTAGTTTAGTCGTTTTTGATCATTGAAGATGTTTAAATAGAAATCATCAAACCATGAAAATTGATCCGGTTTCATAGCAAGAAAAAAGTAAAAATATAGAACCCGAAATTGATTACGATACTTGTAATTACAAGTCTTCATTGATTTAAAAATAAATACAATTGTTAAAGAATTCCTTTTTATGTTTTATGTTTGAAATTCAGGCTACACACTGTGGGAAGGAAATGAAATATGACTGATAAATTGATATCACCACTACAATGAAAAAAAATGAGAAACAGTAAGAATGCTGTTTACACTTTTTTGCAAGTAAAGAATGCCGTAATGGGACCTGTAGTAGTTAAAATTCCACTGTCGTTTGTTGGATGGCTGCCTCATGGACAATCCTGCAACATCTCCTATTTAGATATTACGTTCCGTTCATGTCTAGCAACATTCCAGCTGCACCTGCATACGAAGTGTTTATTTCTCAGTTGATACGCTACTCCAGGGCTTGTGCTTCCTATAAGGATTTTAGTGATATAAGGTTGCAGCTGACAAGGAAGATACTGAGCCAAGAAATTTCTTGAGGAACGATAAGAGTCATCACTCCGGAAGTTTTTCGGTCGCGATCATGATTTGGTTTACCGGTACGAAATATATTTATTTCACAAATGACAATGAATATTTTTCTACTCTCGTGAACACAAACCCGTGTCTATACCGGTCGTGACTAACATCGATTGTGACAATACACCGGCTTTGTCTCGGGGGTAATATGATGGGTGTCACATGGGCTATTTACCCTTCCGGAGCACCCGATAAAAACTCAGTCTGGTTTTTTTAGGGTTCGTGTTACTCTAGCTTTAGTTTTAAGTGTAGTGTTGTGTGTTCTCTGTTTATCTTTCTTTTTTATTTTAATGACCAGTCCATGGTCTTGTCTGTTTTCCGACCTAACGATTTCTATCTGCACCTTTGCTATCTTCGAATTCCTTTTACAAACGATAAAATGTTTTAAATATAGTTTGAATTCTTATTTTTAAGATTTTAATAAGAAGGTAACATTCCTCATTTAGGTAAAAGTATTTTGATTAGTTATGCATTGTATCTAATTGATATAATTTAGCAAACTTAGAAGTTTGTATCAAATTTAATCTTTTTTATGGTCTTTCAAAGTATAACATCTGTACTTTGGAAATACCATTATGACAGATTATGTAACTTTTTCATGGTTATTAATTGTAAACATGCAGCCGATTGTCTCAAAGTATTTATATTCCTGGTTCATGTAAAGGCATCCATAATTTTCCCGTTTTATTTTTCAGGGTTTTTATGTGTGCGCTCTAAATGTGTTTGCAATACTTGCACTACCCGAGCAATACATTTGAACGACTGCCTACTTATTTGAGTTGTTGTTAAACAGACAATCATGTCAAAATTTAATTAATTTTATTAAATTAAACATCAAAGCTAGATACCTACCTTCCAGTATCCACCAAAAACTAATATATGTTCGATTTATTTGAATGTCATCCAAGGTAGTCGTGTAAATAAGTGTGTTGTTCAGGGATTGGTGTTCTCAAAGGTTCGGGTTGTAATTTATATTTCTACACTGGGGATTGGAAATCTAGGAAAACAAAATAATTTGTTTAAACATCAGCTAAGTAATAATAACAGTTAATGTTATAATTAATTCCATGTAAAAAAATTAATAACGATTTTCTTTATGTCTTTTGTTTAAAAACCACAAAATCAGGGAGGTAAAACTAGGTTGTTAAAGACACATCTATTTTTCATTCAAATGGGATGGATTGGCCAGAAAAGTAATAATATTGAGTAAACATATCAATAAAAAACAAGCTCTCCCTAGCTGTTCAAGTATCTAAGCCGTAATAATTTCGTCTTTTTTCTTGTTTTTTTCTCTTTTTTTTGACATACGACCATTTGGTACCTATCGACGATATTTAATATTTGAACCCCCCCCCCCTTAAAACGAAATTAGACAGAAAAAATTATTATTGTGTACCTGCGTTTGCTACCTTTTTTAACGAACCAAAGGTAACTTAAGGAGGTTATGGTGTCTTCCGCCATCTTGGATCACAAACTTTTGGTATTGAATTTTTCGCCAACTGCAAATATTATACTTACTATTATATTACAACTATATATGTTACTAACGCCAGCCAGTCTATATATTTGGTATATGGACCAGCCCATGTCCAATATATAATATTTCTGGTTTTTCTTCGAACCGGATTTGTGCTGGTTATTGTAATATTGTTTTGTAAACATGTCGTCTGGTGGACGATTTGCCAGTCTGTTTGAGGCAGAAATGAAAGACATCACGGATTCTAAGGACTCAATAAACACTAAAAATGCAACGAAGTTTGCAATGAAACAATTTCTGACTTACATCTGCGATAAAAAGTCCCCGGAGCACATAGAAATTTGGACAAAACCAGAACTTGTCTACCGTTTGAGGAGTTTCTATGCAGAACTTCGTAACAGGAAAGGAGAACTGTATAAAAGAACGTCCTTTTATCGATCCGCATTAGAATTACCCTTCATATCGCAAAAACTCAGGCTGTTGACATTACAAAAGATGTGAAAATTAAGGGATCAAATGAAATGTTCACCTCAATGCTGAAACTTATTCAAAAAGAAGGGAAAGGGATATTGACCACTAGTGTGGAATAGAAATCTCCGATATTAAAAGACTACCTTTATCTGGGAACCTTGTCGTCATCCATTAGATACAGAAATTAAAACAAGAATGATAAATTTTTGGTAAAATATTGTGTACAACAAACAAATTATCATGCATTATGTATCATATTATGTACAACCTTCGTTCAAATGAAACATATCAGTTTAAGTGGATTTCATATTTAAAATCAGCATTTGAAGAGTGGGGTCTATTGTATTAGGGAGGGGCAAGATTTTAAGAATGGTAAAGTATTAAATAGAAGATTCGCCAAATTTCGAAGACCAATTTTATCAAAAATGGATTGATGATACAGCTAATAGCTCAAGGAGTTAATTTTATTCAATTTTCAAAACCGAGTTAGGTTTAAAAAAATATTTAACTAAATTATCTAGAGGAGACCGTATTAATATTTGTAAATTTAGAACTTCAAATCTGAGATTAATTATGCACATACGAATAACGAAGAAAACTTGCTGTCAGTTTTATTACATATTTGGTTAAAAAATCTAATTTAACTTTAATTACTAGTTACCTTCTAACAGAAATTTTGTTCCGCCCCAGCAGGATATTAACCCACGCGCTCTTTTGAAAAATCAGGCGCCATCGACTACACCGCATTTAGAGACTATTATAAGTTTATATTTATGTCATTACAGTAAAAAAGCTATGAATTCGTATATTTGCGATGTTCAAACATTATTTCCAATTACAAAGTTTAACGTCGTTCACATTCAATAAAGAACAAAGATTTTAATATAAAATTTTGGTATCCGATGTTGTCTCTTTTCATCATATATATAAGTTTGTAATGTCAGAATATATGAATCAAGGCCTGATTTCTTCTGACGACCTGTAGAAGTTTAGATTCGACTGTCATTTGGTGGATCCAAATGGGCGGCCGTGGTATAGAAAAATGTCGTTCGGTTTCTCCGCCTGCTGTAGAACCCTGCTAAAAGGGCGTCCGTTAGTTCGAGCGGGATGTATAAATACTCGAACTCCCCTTCTCGAAGGTTGTGCCGGGGAAAGAATAGGTATCTCCCTCTTAGAAGCAATAGTCCTCTTAAAGGGGCGTCCCTGATTGTGGGGGCTGTATAAATTCACAATCCGTCAAGAGGGAGCCCCGTGTTTCTTAAGCACGTGAAAGACCCCTTGTAACAGGTTATTTTGAGCGGCCAGATACAAGGCTACATTTTCCGCCCCTATCCAACCTGCAATTTCTCCAGAGGCAGTCTAAAAGTCCCTCCCTTACCGGTCTCTTGCTCGCAGTCTACATCTTGATTTATTGTTTTACTTGTTTTCGTCCTGAATATGCATGAAATATTTGCCACAGGACGTTAAACAACAATCAATCAATCAATCATTTGGTGGACGACCGCCTCATGGACAATCATGCCACATCTCATATTTTAATAATAGTTAGGTTACATTATATCTTACAAGCTCTCATTTTACTGTCCTATTTCTCTCGTTTCTAAGTTAAACTCTGCTTTTGAACATTTTCTTCATGAAATCTATTCTTTGACATGATACCCTTTTGTGCAATACAAATGTCTATCTTCTTCCTATTTTAATACTGCATGTTGACTTTTTTCCTTTCTCATTTCCTTTTTTTATTGGCAATGTGAATTGAAATCCTTCATTTTTTGTAATAATGTATTTGTGTTCTGAAAACTGTCGAAAATTTACAAATGTCAGACCTTAATTCATACCTACATTAGTTATATACTACGTATAATAAATATATAAGATTATTTTCGAACATTTGAAATATATTTAACGCTAATATAGCGATTTCAAGGGAACCTTTCCATTGGAAAAATGTCATGCCAGTTAATTGACTGAATGTCGAGAAAACAGATTGATGCACTTTCTATTCAGTAAACCATAGCAAAAATAGCGAACAAAAATATGATTCAATTGCAAAGGATTACGCGAAAGAAGAAACAAACAATGAAAATAATTCAATTGGGATACTTAATCACTTTAGCGACTTATGTTATACAACATTGATTCAATTCAAAACAAAAAGATAATGATCTTAGACGCTCAATGATTTAATGTAAAGCGGACTTTACATAGGAATAAGGCTAATGCAGTAGCTACCGAGACAAATGCCACAGTGCATCTACTCAAACAACCGTGTGAGGTGCATATACTATTCAGCATGATCAAAAGAGCAGAAATTACTTTAAAGTTAACATGTTTTGCTATAATAAGTTATTATACATCAACTGCAAATATAAAGCAAAACTTGTATAAACTAAATCCAAACGAGAGCGTTTCGGATACATCGAATTTAATGAAAATAACTGTCAGATCGGAAACTGAATGTGCATCAACATGCGGATTTAATGAAAAATGTTTCATAGCAACATATCACAAGTCAACCAATGCCTGTTATTTGGGAATAAGTGGTTGTACTTTTCAAAACAGCATTCATGTCTCTGGTTGGAATATTTTGCATAAAAAGGGTAAGACCATGTTAATAAATAACTAAACAATTTTTTATATAAGAATATTTGTAGATAGTGTCTTTCAGGCACATATTCCATAATCTTTTTTTTTTTTTGAAATAATGAAATTCACACCAGTGAGACAATATTTATAATCGTGAATTTTAAATAGAATATTAATATTCGTTAAAGATTTTAAGGTAGTATTATATTGTTTTTTGTCTCCTATATCATTGTTTTAGGACGTTTATAGATTTTTGGTTTTTTTGTCTCTGACATCTTAAGAAGTCAACTAAAAGGGGAAAAGAAATTAAGGAGTTTCTCTGCTCATGTTCAGTCATCCTGTTAAGATTTTCGAACTTCTCTGGTTTAATCGATTTCATTGCGTTAATATTTTTTGCCCAGTAGCCTTATTAACTTTAAATAATTTCATTAAAGACACTTCTATTCAAAATATATAGAAAATCAAGAAATACATTTTCCCCGCAAAATTTCTAATGCTTTTATTTCCAATAAGAGCCCAATGGTCCATCAATGTTCAAATGTGAAAGATCTAAACTACAGTCATTAGCTTTTAAAATCATTCTCATTTTTAATATCAGCAAAAAACAAATTTATTAATTTGAATAAATATATAATGAATGTAAGGCAAACAAATTCATAAGTTCTTATTATTTAACAACAGCAAAGGTGTAGTCATATGAATTTCTGAATATTGCCATTTGAGATTAAACCTGTCTGAGGAATCGTACTCAAGGCGTTATCTTAGGTTGTTCAAGAATTTAAACGATTATGATAAAATAGATCTGCACGTATGTTTTGTGTTATAAATCCAGTGTAGAAAATTCATGCGAGAGATAAAACGTGCATAGTTTAAAGTGACCGGACAAATTTGAAACAAACTAAAAGACAAAACGAAACAGAACAAACAAATGCTAGGAATCCAAGAATTCCTCAAGTGAAACAATACATCAAAATACGGAACAAACGTTTCTTATCGCACACACACATACAAACCTGAGCTTACAAATACAAATACTCAAATAAATAGTATTTTTATGAAGTATGTTGGTTTTTTTCAGACAACTGCTTCGATAACTGCAAACGTAAGTGTTTAAAAAATTAAATTTTTAGGCCACTCCATCTTAATTAATAGTTCTTCGGATTCGATCGCTTTTCATATCATTGGTTCAAAATTTCAAAAAAAAAAACACTTCTCGTTCCATTTTTTATCTCATTTTTAGAGTATTTCAGCAATTTTCCTAAATATAAAAATATTAATTTGCTCGCTCGCTCCTAAAAAAATTCCAAAACAAGGAAAAAAATTTTAACTGTTTTTTTTTGTATGAGTTTTTGAGGTTGTGCTTCATATGCCATAGCAGGAAAAAAATTGAAATTAAAAATTTCGCTCGCTCGCACCTATTTTTATGACTAGAACGCGAAAGAGCTAGAAATAAATTTGGATTGTACATATATTTAAAGTTATTTTATTTTGGTTCTGGGGTTTTTAGGTATATATTTTAAAGCATGAAATATATTTTTCACTTAGGCCATTCCAAGTTTATTTCTAGTTCTTCGGATTTTTTGTGTTAAAAAATAGGTGCGCGCGAGCGCAATTTTTTTTATGTTTTTCTTGTAAGAGCAACCTAAAACATTGATGCGAAAACAATTTTTTTACTTTTTCCCTTCATTTTTGTATTTTTAGGACCGAGCGAGTTAATTTTTATTTTCATATCTAGAAAAAAAACAGTAACACTTTACCAAAAATGAGGTAAAAACGGGGCGAGCATGTTTTTTGGAAATTTCGAACCCATAATATTACAAGGGAGATATTACGTAACTACTAAGTGGCCTTAATTTAGATTGTTGGAGGTCTGCGAGCTTCCAAGATTTTATTGCATGAATTCTCACAAAATAATTTAAATGCCCGTTATGCAATAATTAATTTGTTTCCGCATTTAATCACGGGCAGTCATTGCACGAAATGCTTTAGACACAATGCTATCCCACATAGCAGATGAAAAACCATAATTCACACAAGTGTTGCTTTTCTCCAAACCTTAATCAGTGATCGTTCTCTTATTTGTTGTACAAATTAATTAACTAACAAATTGTAAATATCATTAAAATACAACTGAAAGTATATTGTTGTATTGCATCCAGTGTAGATTACCAATATGAGAGTAGTTCAAAGAGACAAGACAAATTTGAAACAAATTAAAAGATAAAACAAAAAAGTAACAAAGGCTTGGTAACCACGAACTCCTTTACAAAATAGGAGTGGGAGCAAGTGCCTTGATGATTTGAGCTTTCACGGGGAGTTGTAATTCACCTCATTATAGGCCTTGTAGAGACCTCTTGACTTTAAAATTCTTCGACCATTTCTCCATTTATTTGTCTTTCCTACAAACCGAATTTCGGTTTTTATTAATTCTTCTTCTCATTTTTATTTTGGTTCTAATGGTGCTGAATAGAAGTTTTTCCTTGTAAGAGCTCATTTATACTTCCAAAGCGATCTACTTGTCGTAATTTGTTAATCCATTTAATCTCGGCGAAATCGCGCGACATCGTGCGGTTGTAGCGCGACAGTCGCGAGATGACGAAGTGTAAATAAGACCTATACGACGTATACAGAATAATCAAGGTAGATCATGACTTAAACTTCCCAACAGATAGTATTTTTTTCATACTCTGCTAAAATATAGCCTGTATCAGGGCATTTCCAAAACATAAAATCAAATATATATCACTGTCCTTGTTTTTGAGCTTTTGGTGGTACAAAAAAAGCTTATTTTACAAATCTTATGTAACGAAAAAAAACGCGATTCTGCAGACAGAAAGTAAACCAGCGGATAGTATTTCGAAATAAAAATTGTAAAGATAGCTTGTATAATATGCTTTCAGAAAATAAAATAAAATGTTGGGGTCACCGTTTTAGTTTACGCGGTATCAAACAAAATCTTCAAAATCATAGTGCATTTTTTGTAATTTAAACATGAAAGTTTTACCTCCCATTTAGAGAGTTTTTAATTTAATTGGAATAAATTAAATAAGTGTGAATACAACCAAAAACATTTACAATTGGGACAGATCAAGTTAATATCTTAATTTAAGAGAAAAAATACCAAGGTACGACACAACTTTCTCCAACGTTTGTAAATTAAAGAATTGTTTACACATACTGAGTGGGATTGTGCAGTAAAATAGTGCTGATTTACCTAAATACAAACAGTAGTATTAAATTTAATATCATCTGATAGTTGGGCAAAAACTCTCATGGAATTCTGATAATTGATATCAGAGCACTATAGGTCTTTCACATACATTTGCAATGAGTTACAGGCAGTAAATGAACTCCTGAAAAACAAGGACTGAAAGGATTTCTGACCTGTAAGCATTCCTTGTTTTCATTTGCAGACCACATCGGTGGTGTAATGTTTAGCGTGCTCGCCTCAAGTGCGGAAGTTTGAGGGTTCGATACTTCGATATCCGACAGGGTCAAACCATACAACATTAAAATTCGTATTTCCTGATTCACCGCTAAGCACCTTGCATTTAGGAGTAATAGCAAGGACCGGTCCAGAGGCCCAGAGACAAAATGACGGGTACAGTGGCAAGCTTTCACGTGGACTGTTGCTTTCGTGAGATGGCACGTTATAAATACGACTCAGCGTGTCGTTCTAGTACAAAATAGAAAGAAATGTTATAGTGAAAATATGCATGACACAAAAAAAATCATATATACAAATTAATTCCAAACAAAGGAACAGCGCATTCATCATCATAAATATCCTCCCGTAATGAATATGCATTTGACGATGGACGTTAATCACCATCCAATCAATCAATCATTTTCTATCAAATTATTAGCAACAGAAAATCGTATTGAATAAAGAGGTAGATAACTTAAGTAGATTATCAGTCTGTACATTTAAGTTAACGAACGACAGTATTCCATTTCTTGCAGGAATTGGCGGATCTCTAACCTTTATCCCATTCCATCCCATTCCATCACACACATCCCCTGAAATCAAGTCAAAATTTGATGTGCTTCTACCATGATTAGATATGTTATAGAAAAATATTTTTGATTATGTTATCGTAAAACAAAACTTTAGTAATTTTAAATATTCTTTATGTACTACGACGGTCAATATGCACTCTTTCATCTAGCTACTGCAGCAGAATTTCTATCGCTGGAATCTGTTGCACCAACGAATTCTTTTTTTTTTCTGTCTCACGGCATAAATTTTGGCCCAAATCTGATAAAACAAACGTCGAATTATGCATTTTTTGAGAGAATTAATAAATTTTCTTTGTACAGCGATCTTCGATGGCCTGAACTCGGATCGTTCGAACACCATGGATGGCCGAACTCATTTAAAAGTCCCAGTAATTTCATAATTGGTGTAACTAAATAAAACTCCGGTTTCTCGAACTCTGTTGGCTCAAATTCTCGTACTAAAATTTCGGTCCCTTCATTAATAAAACAGTTAAATTTACAATGGCATATTCGAACATCCTACCTGTAAAATCATTCATTGATTGATTGATTGATTGGTGTTTTACGCCTCGTCGGCAGTATTTCAGCCATATCGTGGCGAGAACACGCATTATATTTACTAAAATGAAATGAAAATAATATATACAGTACTAAAATGGTCAATTTGGTTTATTTACAAAAAAAAATAGTGTTAAAAGTTACGATTAAACTATAAAACATTAATATCACAGACCGTGTAAAATCATTCATGACGTGTCGAATGGTTAATTGATCATCACAGGTAATTGTTTGAGCATAGGTGTGACACTGATGGGCAATCATTAGATAATTGTTCATTTTCATATAATTAGACCGATGATTAACTTGATTTTGCTTAATCTCCGTTCTATAAACAAAAGCACAAATTCTATTTGGAAAAAAACTTGTGAGAAAATAGCTGAAATCCATTTAAACAGCGTCATTATATTTTGAATTAGTTGGTTTAATTTGACAACGCAATTTTTTTAGAAAAATCACAGTTAAAAATTGTGCATTTTTTTTTACTTCGAGAAATAATTTTGGAAAATTATTGGACGCTGATAAAGAAAGTCCCGTTTATTGCAAATTTGGTCACCACTTAAAGTTTGTAACTTTTTCTGATTGCTTGTTTTTAACATAATATTTCTTTTCTATCCAGCTCCAAGGTCGGATGGGGTATAGATATAGGCTGTTCGATTTCTCCGCCTGCAGGTAGAACGCTGCTACAGGAGCGTTCGTTAGCTCGAGCGGGATGTATAAATACTCCAACTCGCCTTCGCAAAAGTTGTGCCGGGGAAAGAATAAGCGCTAAGTATCTCCGTCCTGGAGACATTAGTACTCTAAATTGATTTATTGATTGTTGTTTAACGTCCAGTGGCCAATATTTCATGCATATTCAGGAATGAAACAAGTTAGCAAACAATAAATCAATATGTAGACTGTAACAAAGCGACCAGTAAGGGAGGTACTTTTAGACTGCCACTGGAAAAATTGCGGTTTGGATAGGGGCGGAAAATTTAGCCTTGTAACTGGCCGCCTACGGACCACTCAAAAAGAGCTGTTACAAGGGGT
>JAULBM010265957.1:0-16636 GCA_032357055.1 Geukensia granosissima
TAAATGCCGCGTGCCTAGCGGAGAAGCAGCATATACCAATTTTTATGTCTTTGGTTTGACCCGGCCGGGGATCGAACTCACGACCTCCCGCACTCGAGGCGAGCACGCTAACCATTACACCACCGAGGCGGTCTTAAAAATAGATGTGATATTTTTACCACAGAGGTGTTATTGTGGTAACGGTAGTTCGATACTGTAAAAAATTCATCCTGATTTCACACTTGCGAGATTTCCTTATTCGATATGAAATACAGTATGCAGTTGTGAGGTTTTAGAAATAATCATATTTCGCTTGTTGTTGCGAATTTACTTTAAAATTTCACCTCATGGTAAAATGTAAAATTCAACTTCTCAGCTTTATATATAGACCCTGTTACCTGTGTAGTAGACACTACAAGTAGAAAGTACGTAATTTATCTCCATCTTTTTGATACATTTATTTTAATTTTTGTCTATTTCAATCTTTAACGATTGTAATAAAATTTGCAATTTTCAAAGGAGGCACACTCCCCGTAAAAAAGTTCAGTTGTCAATCGAATGATTAGAATGAAACTAAACTACAACATGTACAATGTAGTACATTTATAACCCCGCCACGTTACAGGTGCCTGACCTAAATATGAGCTGCAGTCATTGGAAAGTTAATGTGTCGTTTTTTTAAATAATATCAGATAAAAGTTTTTTATTTATCAACCTCTAGGAAAATGTATTTGACCTGCCTACATGTATTTTTTTTGTTACGGGTATTTTAGAGCATTTCGCTATTAGTAGATTCTGAACGTACCATCACTTAATAAAGTATTGATGCAGTCGTTTGGACATTCCCCATCTATTTCCTTTTATAAAGTATTGTTCTGCAATGAATGTATATATTTTTTTCGCAGAAATATTGGAAAAGGAGATATTCATGATATTGGAACCGACACTTTATCCGATAATTTGTTTTTATTTTCAGACTAAGTATATCAAATTAGAAGGACAGGTTCCCGGAGATATAGTTGCAGGTAAGATGTCGCATCTTAAGTTTTGTCAATATTAGTATAACAGAGCCGACTGAAAAAACACACATTTAGATTTCCACGTGTCATTCATTCCAACCCAGCTTGCTGAAGATCTGAACAGCTTCGACCATTTCCGTCACAAAATCATGTATTATTTCGAGCGTCTTAAGACGATTCCGAATGTCCTACAACAATTTTATTTACTATGCATACAAATAAATTCCGCCTGGTGAAAGGTTCCAAGGTTTCATTATTTCTTGGATCCACGCTGATTGTGTTTACGATTCAACACAAATTCATGTTCGTAGTTCCTTGTAAAACTATAGCTTTCTTTAGTAAGGTTTCTTTTTACCAATTTTCAAGTTTTATGATACTAATTTTATCTTGTAAGATTACAAGAGTATTTTAATTTGTTATTCTTTTTTGCATTCTGCAACAATTGGACTATGAAAGAATAACATGTTGCCACGTGGGAAGTATATTTATTCTGAACGATATACACTGTATTCTCAATTGAAATACGTAATATATTCTGTCTTTCAGTAGAACCTGTGTGTTCCCAGGATAAAAACTTGCCAACAAATATTACAGTGATGGCAGATGTGGACGTGACAGTCTTCGTCCATTGTAAAGACGAATTCAAACTGAACGTACCACAAGATGATGATCTGGTTCACTATACAGCACAAGTTTACTACACTGGAGATTCCACCAGGCAGTGTGTTTTCAAGGTGAGATAGGCCATTCGTAGGGTTTTCAAGGTGATTTACATCCGACCAATCTCCGTCGCAGAGACGCTTCGATGTATGAACTGAGAGAGAAGCGAACTTTTACCCTTGCGCGGAAGTTGGCATCCGACCAGTGTTCAATGAGATTCGACACTTAGAGTGTTTTGCAGGTGTAATTAATCCAATCGGTGTGTTTTCAAGGTTCGACAGTACCTTCCATAGTCTTTTAAAGGTGAGATACGAGCAACCAGTGTTTTTGAGGTTGTTGATCTTGATTCAATTTGTGATTTATTTGAGGTATGACAAGGAGTTGTATTTCGCCTTATTGAGTTTTATTTCGCCTTATTGAGTTGTATTTCGCCTTATATTTATTGAATTGTATTTCGCCTTATTGAAGGTCCTTTGGAGACTTCAAGATCATTAAACAGTCAAAGTTTTCGTTTGGATTTGGTTTATTGATCTCTTAAACGTTAACCAAATTTGTCTGCTTTTTATCAACTTCAAACATTTCCACTAAAACGATGTAAAATTGTATGTTAAGTTTTATTCACGTACAAACAATAAATCTTTATATACATGTATAAACTATGAGCAGGGACTCATGCAGGATGGAAAAGTTAAGATTGCCAACGAAAAAAAAAGTTTAGGCAGGTTGTAACATTTTGCTTTAAATGCACTATTGCGGTATTGGGACCGAATTGCTCAAACACGGTTTCTAGAGATCCTGTATCGTTCAGTTGGTGCAACACGGCCAAGGTAAGTTTAAGTATTCATTTAGGGCAATTTTTCATCATGTCTTTGGTAAATTTAACTTCATTTAGTCCTTTGATTGCTGATAAATTCTGCCGTTGACAATTTCTTTCCATCCATCATAGTTGTTATTCAATCATTTAAAAAAGTCATCTAAGAACCATAACTCCTATAAGGTCAATTCAGTCATGCTGGCTTATTACAAGTATGTCCTATCTTAAACAAAATTTCTACTTGTTAAATTTTCTTTCTATCAGTTGCACTTTTCCAGATTAAAGTGAAAAATGCATAAGAAAGGTTGATAATAAGTAATGACTCCAATAATTAGACGATGCAGTTTCCGATGTGGCATGATTGTCCATGAGACATCTATCCATCAAACGGCAGTCGAATTTTCCATTATGACCTTTTATATTGAACCGTAGTCTATACCATAACGGAGGCTGTAAAAGGCCCCCAAAAACAAAATGTGAACTATTCACAAAACACGATAATCAACCTTATATATTGAAGAAATGGTGAACAAATAATAATAAATGACTATTTTAACAGCAACACCGATCTTTTCCTTGTGACCAAAGGTGAAAAGCAAAGGCAAAAATAACACGTTTCAGGCCCATAGTATGAATCATATCACAAATCATTACTTACAAATGTGCCTAAACAGTAACACAATTAAAATTAAATGTATTCCAACTGTCGTGACTACAAATCCGTTCATATACCAGTTGTGACTACATGCAACATCGATTTTGACTGTACAACGGCTTTGTCTTCTGAGTAGCACGACGGGTGCCACTAGTGGGACAGGAGTTGCTTACCCTTCCGGAGCACCTGAACTTTTCCTGGTTTTTGTAGGTTTTTGTAGGGTTCGTGCTATTCCAGGTTTAGTTTTCAGTGTGGTGTTGTACTGTTATTTAAATTTCTTTGTAGACGATCGCTGATTCTGAGTATTACCAGGCTGCATTAGAGATTTATTATCTTCAAGATGGAGCTCTTATGTATAAAGATGCATTTATCGTCACTTGTGCCTTTGGAGACCACGCTACCACAAACAAGACATCTGTTAACCCAGTTGGGGACACGTAGGTTTATAAAATACATATGTGAGACACAAATATATATTCAATATGAAAATTTTCGTCTATATCCGGTAAAGTTCTTACTCTCTGGTAAAAAACAAAATTTAAGCTTGTAGTAGTTACCAAAAGCTATAAGCTTAGCAGATCACAATTTGTTACTATTTGTTTACCTTATCCCAAGATGCGTTATGAAACAAGGCATCAAAAATGGTTTTAAAGCAAAATGTTGAAAGCAATTACTTAACAAGACGAAGAAATAACCAAATTCGTTACCGTTACCAAATTAATGGTGGCTCTAATTGAAGAATCTTTTCTGATAAGCCGACTTGATATATATCGGGGATAATGTTAAGGGAATCCCCCCCGTAGTTTTCCGAAATTATTTGGTATTCCGTTTTATCAAAGTCCCTTTATTGGAACTACAAGATTCTTAAATAAGGAGATAATGAAGTCTTGAGCGTCTGTGGCAATGGGTGTAATTCAGTCTACTTCCGGCAAAAATTGTTTGGTGTAAGTAAATATCATTGTACTGACAAACCGCGTCGATGATGGAATGGGAAGCGTGCTCTCATCGAGTGCGGAAGGTTTTGAGTTTGAATCCAGGCCAGGAGAAAACTGGTCGGCCAAAAAGGCAGAATAATGTGTCTGGGCATATCTTCATGGGGACTGCTGCTTTCGTCAACTTAATCATTTTTACTCATTAATATGCTCTTGCCCTGAAGATGCATGAGACGTTAAGCAACATTTAATCAATTACTCAATATTACTGACAACGATAAATTGGAGAAATGGAATCACCGATAGCTCATTCAAGAAGGCATTCGTGTATTCCATTTGATGGCTACCTTCGAACCAATGAATTTTCACCGAAAAAGTGGGGGGAAATCGTCATTTAAATGTAATTCAGTTTCGAAAAAGATATGAGTAAAACGGAAGCTGAAATTTATTTTAGTCGGAATTTCCACATAGCTTAGATTTTTGCATTATATCAGGTCGATTGTCGTGTTTTATTATAGTTTCACATTTTGTATTTCGGGGCCTTTTACAGTTTACGTTATGGTATGGACTCTATTTCATTGTCGAAGACCATAATGGGATCTGTAGAAGTTTAAATTCTGCTGTCATTTGGTGGGTGGGTGTCTCATGGACAATCATGCCATATCTTCTATTTTTATATTAAAATGTCGTTTTAGCGATGCCGACATAAAACCTCGTTATTTCGATGTAAATGCCATTATTCCGGCATTTGCCGAAATATTAACATATCAAACAATTCCTTCTCTGAAGCATCTGTTTGTACTGCAACAAAAATCTATAGATGGTTCTCTGTAATGCAAGTATCGACATTCGAATCAAGAAGTATAACTCAGTCTATACATGAATGAGTGTCTTTTGATTGGGTGGGATATTCTGACATCACCTAGAGACGACAGAAGCCTTGCTTAAGAAATCAGTTGGTCGACAATTCCATCAGGAGGTTAAATCCCTCCAAAATGGGCGTGTGTTGATTAAGCGGTATGCATAATGAAATTTATACAACAGCACCTAATGAATAGTTGCAAAGGGTAAATTTCCCGCTCCTAAACATTCCGAGAAGCAAAAGAAAACCGACAGACCAGACAAAAGGAGACAATTCTACAAACAAGGCAATCTAGAGAACATGAACAAGACGAACATGTGTACATGTATAACACTAAACACAAACATACAACTAAAAAGATACGGACCATTCCAAAAATCGGGGATGAAGTCATGTGGTCCGGAAGTGTAAGCAGTTCCTGCCTCTTTCAAAGCACCAGCTGAATCCGAATTATTAGAAAAAAGATTCACCCTCGATCACAGTATTCCCTTTTATGATTCATTGGAAGTTTGCTGAAACATAATCTCATCAAGAATAAGAAAATAAATTACCCTATGTGAGTAAAGCAACAACCAATGAATGAATAAATTGGTGTGTTGTCTAAAAACACTTTATCAATAGACAGCAAACTTTAATGGGATAATGTTCATAAGCCAATTTTAAAAATTGTATCAATTATCCCCACCTGCTAAAACCGAACTAAGTTTATTACGTACCCAAAACTATGAAACTATTTGAAAGTGATTAATTGATCGATTGATTGGTGCTTAACGTCCAGTGACAAATATTTAATACATATTCAGAACGAGAGCATTTCAATGATAAAAGATAATGAATGAACTCTGCTTAGTACTAGACCGACACGGTGAGTCGAATTTTTTTAACATGCTAGCTAAAAAAAGCAACTGACCACAAGAAGACATGCCACTTACTCAGACAAATTATTCTGACTTTGGACCGACTAGTCTTTACTCTGACTACTAGATTCTGCGTGCTTGGCGGACAAGCAGCAAACACCAATTTTAATGTCTTTGGTTTGACCCGGTCGGAAATCGAACCCACGACCTCCCGCACTCGAGGCGAGCACGTTAACCGTTACATCACTGAGACGGTCTATTGGCAAAAGACAATGGTCGAGATTGATTATATGAAAAAGATCCGGATTTTCTACACCCCACAACAACTATATCTGTGTGTTAATGATAAGCACACACAGAAAACATTCGTACAGAAAAGTTAAGAGAAAAATTATACAAAAAAGACTTTTTGAATGCCAAAGAACATTTGAAGACAAACATATTGAAAATGGGTTTGACGGATACAGGTATATGGCGCTTCTTGATTGTAAATCATAGAACCAACCAGTACTATCTTTAAAATTATTTTTAAAACAGTTTATATTGTTTTTCAGTTTGGTATCGCCGTATGAGAAGTACAAGCATATACACAGGGTACACAATCACACATATGCTAACTCAAGTTGTTCATTTCACATTGAGGTTTTAGATATCAGAGAAGATCTGGTGACTGGGACGATCCCTCTTGGGTCAAAAATAAAGCTTCGTATCTACATGACAGGTAATTTCCTATGTTAAGGTGTGCCTATGCGTATGAGTTTAAATTCTACTGTCACTTGGTGGGTAGCTGTCTCATGGACAATCATGCCACATCTCCTATTTTTACCATTCCTGAGGATAAAAAGTTTAAAATCTGACAATAATGTATTTATTTAATTACATATGAAATAAAAGGTAGTATGAAAAAGGTGAGATACGTGTATACACTGGCAATTTAACTTTCTGACGCAGAATAAAACACAATCGCCTATGACCATACCGAATATGCTTAGTTCCTAGAAATGATGTTTCCTTTTATTGACGACATTATTATGCAGCTCGCCGCCTCTGTAAACATATCTAAAAGTACGTTTCACTGAACTGAGTCTCTCATGTTTTGGCTATTATTTCTTAAAGCAATAACCCAATACGAAAAGGAAATTTATAATGAGATTTAACTATTTTTCCGGCAATAGAATTTGGTGTGCAAAGAATCTCACGTGTCGTTGTTTGTTCTGTGCTCATGTGAAAATTGCTGATTTTTGTGAAAAATTTAAGTTCCGACGACGTCTAAATTCTTCCATTTCTGGTTCCGCAAAGATGATTTTTTCTGACACTACGCATACATATATGCCAATAGATATGAATTGAATCAAAATATTTTTCATTTTCTAAAATTCACAAATTCTGCGCGCAAATATTGTTATAAAGGAAAACGACAAAATTTTCAAATTTTCCATATGAGTGGAGAAAAATTAAGAATATGTATAAAAATTTCGAAATATACAAAAGTTACGGATCTATTGCTTTTTTATAAGAATTTTGATTGATTGACTGATTGATTGTTGTTTAACGTCCAGTGGCAAATATTTCATGCATATTCAGGACGAGAACAAGTTACACAATAAATCAATATGTAGACTGTAAGCAAGGGACCGGTAAGGGAGGTACTTTTAGACTGCCAATGGAAAAATGCGGGTTGGATAGGGGCGGAAAATTTAGCCTTGTAACTGGCCGCCTACTGACCACTCAAAACGAGCTGTTACAAGGGGTCTTTAACGTGCTTAAGACGTGGCATTTCCTAATCACGGTGCGTCTTTAACGTCTCCCTCTTTACGGATTGTGAATTTATACATCCCCCACAATCAGGGACGCGCCTTTTAGAGAACTATTGCCTCCAGGAATGAGATACCTGATTCCTATTCTTTCCCCGGCACAACCGTCGAGAAGGGGATCGAGTTCGAGTATTTATACATCCCGCTCGAACTAACGGACGCCCCTTTAGCAGGAGTTCTACCTGCAGGCGGAGAAACTGAACGACCTATTTCTATATCCCGGCCGCCCTCGGGGGGCCTTACGACTTAAAGAATCACTGCAGTTGCATATGCGAATCGATTTTATATTTATCTTTGGTGAACAGTATTATACCACTGTTGTTGAATGTGTGAATCGAATGTATGATTTTTGTTGAATAGTATTTTTTTCAATTGTGACTTGTTTTATTTTATAAAATAACTATAAATTACATTTCCCATAGTGTTATAATCAATCACTGTATGCAGAGTGCAAATAGGAAATTTGTATTTTTGCTGTGTTTTCTGTTTCATTTGCTTATTTTATGAACATCATTCTTATGCCGGATAAAAATACTTAGAACTGTTACTTTTTGTACTTTCAGTTTTTCACCCTTTCTGGAGGTATGTTTAGCGGCAAATAAAGAATTCAACATTGTAGATGTACGTCTTTCTTGCTCCGCTACAACATGTCTGTTTATGCAATAAATTTATTATGAAAAGGAAAGATTTTTCTTTTAATAAAGTTAACTCTCCGTTTCCTGGTGGAATTTCAGCTTTGGTCTCTTTGTGTGGTGTTTTCATTTCAAAGCAAGTTTGGTTTGTCAGTGTTTCCACTAACTTTTCTTACTTACATGATCGCAACTACATCTTTTTGATAAACTTTTGCAGGAGGGATACATCTTTCACAAGTTTTTTCAGACTCTGACAAACATTTTATAATCGTTACAAAGCTACGTACAAATGTAGAATTTTGATAAGATACGGGATAACCTCTCTCGTTTTCATGAATTTAATGATCAGTTGCAATTTCCTTGCCAGATTAAGGCTTTAGCTCACGTATGATTTAACCAAAAAAATAGATTTAGAACAATTCAAAACTCTTTCCTTGCGAATGATATAAGTAGATTTGATAAAATAGTTGAAAATAAAAAAGCGCAACAATATATTAACGCTAAATGAGTATTTCTCTAAAGACACAAGCAAGTGTAAAAACCGATAAATTGTCATTATGAAAACATTTTCAGTAAACAATAAGTTCAACCAATGTCTGATAACTTGTTCAAGCACGATTAAAAGTAATTATAAGATACCAAAGGGCCAGGACAGACCAGAAATCGTTAAGTAGGAAGACAGACAACACCATATCCAGAACTAAAGACGAACAAGAACATTCAACACCCTGAAAACAAACAAAAGCTGGAGTAACACGTTCAAAAAACCAGGGCGAATTCAGTTGCTCCGGAAGGGTAAGCAACTCCTGATCTACTTGTGACATCCGTCGGGTTACTTAGTAGACAAAGCCAGTGTATAGTCATAATTGATGTTAGTCACAACTGGTATAAGAACAGATATTCACGACAGTGGGAAGATAACCATTGTCATTTTCCGGGATGATGACTCTAATTTCTACCCGAAAAACTTCTGGCTCAGTAGCTTTCTTGTCAGCGACAACATTCTATAAATCAAATTCTAATGGAAAGCACAAGGCCTAGAGTAGTGTATTAACTGAGATATATAAACTCCGTATGAGGGTGCGGCTAGAATGTAACTAGACATGAACGGAAAATTTACAATGGGAAAATCAAAGGCATCTCTCTTGTCGTAAAGGTTTCTTCTTAACCCACCTGTCATCTCAATGTCTAGATGTCAGTCTATGTTTGAAGTAGATCTTTCTGTTTCTTTATTAGCTTTGATTTCGAATTCAATAGGATATATGCGTTCTACATTGTCACCGCATTTAGAGTTAATCAGTGAAAAGACTTCATCTATATAGCAGAACGTGAAACCAAAAGATTGAACACTTATTTATCTTCTCTCTGAATAAGAATACGAATAAAGAAATAATACGAAGAAAAGGGGTGCACAGTTTGTCCTAATTGGAATGCCGAGCGTCTGGTGAACTACACGTCCGTAAAACAATACAAAAATGTTGTCAATCAAGAAATCTAGCTTTCCGCAAATGTCATCTTCAGAATACTTCTTGTTCAGAGTGGTTAATGACAAAATAAGGTTTGTCCCTCCCTAGGACTAAATACTTGTATCTGTGTTTCCAGTCTTTTTTTAACGAAACAGAGGTGAACTAAAGCTCTTAATTTTTTTTTTTTTTTGAATTTTTAATGTGAAAAAGTAGTATAAAGGGTGTCCAAATTATTATGATATAATGAACTACAGATATTTTATAACGTCAAAAATACTAGGAAGTTGATAGCTTAATTAGGTCAGTTGATATTGATTTAATTATGTTAAAATTTTTAAAATGTCTGTCCTAAACTGTTACAAGCGTTAAGCTTAACACATATTGTGTCAATAATGTTTTCATATATTATATTTCTATCGCATAATTAAAATGTGATATACGCCGTTATAAATGGTTCCTTTGAGAGATGGGAAGAAAGCGCATAATGACTAACGCTATAATAAACTTATATTTCGTAGTCGCTCTAATATTTATTTAAATAAATAGAAATGAGTCAGCCTTCTCCCAACAAATACTTAATTTTCCAAACAATACAAATTTATGATATAAAACGTCTGGCGAACAAGTTTGATCACAGGGATGTATCACTTGCTTATTGAATAGCTGACCAACAAATGTTGACTGGGGCAAAACAAAAAGTTGACCCAACATTCAGATCAATGAGACACATTTTGACGTAAACAATAATTAATATAACAATGCCACCCACGAAACTCTGATTGATAGATGTAACATAACCACATGTAAACCTAAACTTACTATAAAACAATGGTTTTCGACATGCTAAAGTTGACTTATATAAGAAGATGCACTTTAATGATTTATTAGTTCTGTCAATGTTTACTTGATTTTTTAACATGCCAGGGAAGCTGTGTGCTTTTCCCACAAGAAAACTTTCAAAATTGGTCAGAATTCCAAAAAATTGATAAAATACTCGTAACCAAATTTTAAAAAATACGTAAACCTTAATTTTGAATAATTTACCGCAATAATTTACCGTATAACTAATAGTGACAGTCGTTACAAGTTTTGCAAGAATTTGATGAAAACGTTGACTTTCTTGTTAATAGCTTAATGCGGAACTCAACAGTTTTTATTTGTTATATTGTTTGTTTGTTTGATTGGGGTTTTACGCCACTTTCAACAATATTAAGTAATATCGCGGCGGTCAGTTTTACTGATGAAGGAAGCCGGAGTACCCGGAGAGAACCACCGACCTTTGGCAGGTAACTGACGAACCTTATCACGTATTTGTTATAAAATTTTCTCTTATTGTCTTTGTTTTTTTAATATTGGCATTAGCACAACTTATGTTGTCATTGACTTCTAATGGTTTTTAAATACTAATTCCAATTTGACGTGGTTATTGTGATACCGCATATGGAAAACTTGGTTTCCTGATCGGTTTCTTTTCGGTTTTTAACTAGCAGATAGCGAGTACTCTTTCGAAGTCGTCTTTTGTATCACGTATTTGTCGTAATTTTGTATTTGCTATTGGTTTTCAGTATCGATCTCAGGTGTTTAATCCATTTCGACCGATTTTTATATTGTGTTTTTTATTGCTGGTTTGTCACACCACTGTCCTAGGTCTAAGGGGTTGAGCGTTCATTAACCGGCTTAATCCGGCAACATACTTAAATGCCTGTCTCATGTGAGGAACCTGTAGTCCTGTGCTTGTCTTGGTTTAATTAGTCGTTTATTGTTATTTGTTTAGCATTTTTCTTCAATAGATTAGGTCGAGTGTTGTTTTTCATGAATATTTTATATTTTGTAGTTATGGGGCTGTTACAGCTTCCGTTACGGCGTGGACTCTGTTTCATTTTTGAAGGTCGTAATGGTACCTGAAGAAGTTTAGATTCGACTTCCATTTGGCGGATGTATCATGGACAATCATGCTACATCTCCTATTTCTATATTTCATTTAATTGGTCCATGGCATTGTGTGATACCATTCAAGTCGCATTGCAATTGGACAATAGTCGACAAAAAAGTTTTGTCTCTGAAGCATCGAATCTGTTTCGCTGCTTGTTATTTAGATAAAAATGAAAAAGATTTCCAGAGACAGTTCTTCAGAATTTTGTCAAAACTTACCACACCTTTTCTTTTTTCCACAAGCTGTAATATTTAAATTCAATCGAAAATTTGAATAAATAATAAGTTGATTATATATTTTAATACATAAACTTACATTTGAAAGAAAGGCGATGCCGATTATCTTATGAAAATCACAAACACTTTTGACATATTTAAAGAAAATTCTCAACCAAATGTACTATTAGAAAAAAATAAAGAAATAAAAAAGAATAAATTAAACTTAGCAAAATTTAAAAATTGCAACAAATAAGGAATCTAAACCTTAAGATACAAAATGTGTCCTAACTGTCAAACATTTATAAAGTTTACTTCGTGCCTTAATTTATGTACATTTAGTAATAGAACTTTATTTTCAAAAGGATATTATCATTAATGGCTATGAAGAACATGAAGATAATCATCTAAGGCACCTTTCGCCAAAATTTGGTGTATATTGACATGTCTAGTGTAGAATACCCATGTGAGGCACCAAACATGAATTGTCCAAAAGAGAAAAGACAAATTTGGAAATAAAACTATAGGATATAACGAAACCAAAAGGAACAAAGGCTTGGGATTCATGAAATCGTTTACAAAACAGGAAGGTGATAGGTGCTTTAGAAGGGTAAGCATCCCCTGTCTTGCGCTCAACAACCGTCGTGAAATCCTTAAACTCTAATCCGGGTAAATTTCAATCAACGAAGAGTTCAACGTATTGTTGTATTACCGGTAACAGGTCCATACCTAGCTGATATACACTGATATCATATGAATGAACCAATTCGTGATGGTGACGACAGAATTTTAGGAGATATGTCTTCAACCTTGCAATCCTCTCATCAGAAAATCCTGATACTTGGAACAGCCACGAAAGTATCGAATCAACTGCGAAACAGGAAACTGCGAAACTGCAAGGGAAGCAGGAATATTGGCTCTTATTCAGTTATCTCAATGACAATCCGTAATATTGAAAAGATTTACCAGCCATCGATACATGCAAAGCTAAGCGAACCCCTCAGAAAAGAAAGAGAAGAATTCTGGATTCGAGAATTAGATCCAAAGTCAAATCTGTGAAAACTACATGCTATTACTATGGATATTTCACGACACATATTGTTCAGGCCAGTTTGTACATCTGAAGAGGATGATATCCAACGTCATTTCGTTAAGGTCGATTTTGCAAACAAGGGTCTGGATGCCACTAACTCCACCATAAAACCATTCAATCAAAAATGCCCCCTTATTTTACTGATAAAGCCACTCCAATAATCCCTTATCCCTACACTAAACCTGTTGCATCCAAAATTTTCAACTACAAGAAGGTTTTGCGACACTTCAATATTGACGATCTGAAATCCAAACCTCACGACTGCTCCTGCTCACAGTTCATATATAGTCCCTCTGGGTACATCATTAAGGTGACCGCAATTTTGTAAATATGATAAGCTACGACAGCTGCTGTCTAAAGGTCAATAATATCGAATGTCAAATCCAATTAATTGGAAACAAAAATTCAAGCTTTTGATGGACTCAGTGGAGGACTATGCTAGGCAATGGGCGGAGCGAGAAAAGGAAGAGGTTAACACCCTTTCTGAATTGATCCAGACTGTCAGATCATTAATTCAGATTCGTTTTAAAAATTACAAGGGTCGATGGGCACTAAAGCTCCTTAAATTTTCAAAGACCCTGCAGTCTTGAGGGACATGTCCGCCATCCATGAAAAAAATTGATGTTGTTGCAGCCGATAAAGCCTCAACCAACATTGTATTTGTTTGTAAAAAAACACTACCTTGATTGCTTGATAAAAGAGCTTGGTATCAACGACACATCTGGTAAACTGATATATATATAAAAGATATATAGCGGGTTCCTCCAGATGCTCCACTAAGCCTCTTTCTAAATTACTTACAACTATACTGTCGACAGTCAAGGAAGGCCTTCAAAACTGCTGTGATAAAGCGTACTCAACTAGCGGTGTTAATCAAATGTGGATATTAAAAAACTCCAAAGATCTGATTCAATACCTCAAATCCGATCCTTTAAAATTTTGAACAAGTTTTCAAACTTTTGACTTTTCTACCCTTTTTACGACCGTCTTCAGAAATTGATTAATCAGTGTTTTGATAAACAAAATTGAAATGCAAGATATAAATATTTAGTTTTAGGTAAAAAGATGTCTAACTTTGTTAGAGAACACACCGCTTGTGCTAGTAAATACAGTGAAGGTGATATTGTCAAAATGATGGAATTGCTTATTGAAAACATTTTTGTAGAATATGGTTGCAGAATTTTTCAACGGACAGTTGGCATTCCAATGGGCACAAATTGTGCCACTACTAGCTGACCTGTTTTTGTACTCCTATGAAGCAGAATTCATTCAGGAACTCCAATGAAATAACAAAAAGAAATTGGACCGATCGTTTAATATTACTTCGCTATATTGATGATGTTTTGTCATTGAATAATTCTACGTTCATTGAACATCTCGATCAAATATATCCCAGCGAACTTGAAAATAAGGAGACCACAGACTAAAAAAATCTGCTTCATACCTAGATTTATTCCTCGAAATTGACCAAGAGAGAAAACTTTTTTCTAAGATCTACGACAAACAGGATGACGTCAACTTTCCTATTGTAAACTTTCCATACTTATGTTGCAATAATCCTGCTTCCCCTGCCTACAGGGTTTATGTTTCACAGTTGATTCGATTCTCTCGTGCCTGCTCCAGGTATCAGAATTTTCGGAAGAGAGCATTGCTGTTGTCGCATAAATTACTACACATCATATCAAGGTTGAAGTCGTCTCTCTCTCGAAATTTTATGGTCGCCATCACGAATTGGTTGATCCATATGTTTTCAGTGTATTTAAACTAGTTATGAACCTGTAACCGGTAATACAAAAATAAGTTGACCCCTTTTGGATTGACGTGAACCCGGATTTGAGATTAAGGATTCCACGACGGGTGTTGCGCGCAGGACAGGGGATACTTACCCTTCCGGAGCACCTGATCCCATTCCAGTTTTGTAAGTTTTTGTTCCTTTTGTTTTCGTGTGATCTTTAGTTTGTTTTAAATTTGATTTGTCTCTTTGGACTATGCACTTTTGATCTCTCCTTGAATATTCTACAATGGACTTCTTATAACGTGGGCGAAAAACATATTTTTTTACTCGGAACAGAGGAATGTATGCAATTCACATCTGATTACATCATTGTAACCTTGTTTTAAAAAGTTGTATTATACAGTAAAATTTACCTTTATAGTTTGTATCATCATTGGAAACTTACACATCACAATTATCAAAACATAAATATTTATAGCACAAATTTCATATAGCATGCTCTGAATTTTAAAGTAGCGCACATTAGCAGAGAAAAAAGGTAATATGTTGCTTTTGTATTTGTGTGTTTTTAAAGACTAACGATGCTTTTTTGTATTAGTTAGGTGTAAATGTATGGAACATAATAATTAATATTATTGAGGGTGTTTAATATTGAGATGAAGCGAAAGAAAACCAAAGGGCCAAACAAAAGGAGGAAAGTTGACTGGCATGGCAATCTCGAAAACACGACCTACATAATATGACATTTATACAAAAAGTCACATAAAACTAAAACACAAAACTATGAACAATGAGTCATTCATAAAACGGCGATGATTCCAATGGTTTTTATATTTTAATAATATCATCACAGTTTATATTTAAGGCCTTCTACAGATTGCCGTATGGTGTACATGTGTACATTAATGAAGGCCTTAGGTCACGGTAGAAGTTTTGGACTTACACGTTTTGAATGGCTGTCTCATGGGCAATCATACCCCGTTATATATGCCTTCTTATATAGCTTACACAATTATTAATATGTCTGTTTGATCAGATATGTATAAATGACTATGATTAGATATGTATAAATGACTATGAGCATACTAAACTTCTGAATAAATTCTCCTACAATTTGATTTATGTTTTTATTGTTGTTTACCTATAAGAAATAAAAACTGGACATTGCGGCCGGTGATCACCGTTGAATAACGCAATATTACCATTTGGAATAAATATTGAAGATGTGGGTAATCTGTATGTACATTTTAAGGACTAATCTCTAATCAGTAGCATTAATACCGAAACAAAGGAAGTCAAATATCCAAACTGAGTGGCAGATGGACAATGGTGAGGATGTCTTAAAAAAGGCAGGAACTGTTTACTTTTGCGAACCATGTGACTTCACCCCGCTTTTTGTGGGATCCTCATTGTTCCTGGTTGTATGTTTTTTTAAGTTTTATTTGTATATATGTGTGATGTTCCGTTTTGTTCGTGTTCTCGAAAATCCCGTGTCTGTCGATTTTCCTCGTTTGTCTGACCCTTCGGTTTTCTTTCTCTTTCCCTGTAAAAATTATGTACCGATTCTGGTCACATTTCAATGAATCCTGGCAAATTTGAGCCAGTTTTATTCCAGGAAATATACAACGCACCCGTTTGCAGTGTACATATATGTGTATGTAGGTTTTGATTGTAGGCAATATATGAAAATACCATAAACACGGATGTGCTCTACAAAACAAAAAACAGCTAAAACTAATCTATTTGTGTACTTATACTACAAACCTAGACAATTGTTCAAGTTTATGTGTTATGAGGGTTAAGCGAAGAACACTTACACAGTAAAATCAATAACGTATTTCAACATAAACTAGATGCTTCGCAAGCGCAGCATGATAAGACCGCAGCATGTTGACATGTGAAAGGTGAACAAATGAACTTTGGGTAAGTGTGGTAAAAGTATTTTGTTGGACACAATAATGTGCTGGACA
>JAULBM010266068.1:0-16634 GCA_032357055.1 Geukensia granosissima
CATTTTTTTGTAGCTTTTTCCAATTTTTGTATAAAAGGGGTCAAAGGGTTAAAAAAATGTGATTTTGCAGGAGATGAGGAATTTTATTTTTTTGCATTTGATTCCTCTTAATGAGAGCTTTCAGCAGTATGTCAACAGATTTTCTCTGTCTCGTACTGTTTTCGAGCTAAAAGAGGTCAAAGTAGTGTAGGGGGGGGGAGGGGTGATTCAAATAGGTATATTATGGAAAAATTTTATTTTTGATCCAATTTGATGGGGTTTTTTCCAAATGATTCCTCATAAAGAATGCAACAGATTTTCTCTATCTTTTACTGTTTTCGAGTTATAAGGGGTCAAAGTAGTTGGGGGAGAGGAATTCAGTCTCGTTTAATGTGAAAAAATTTTATTTTTTTAATACAATGGGTTTTTTCCCGAATGATTTCTTATGAAAAAATTGACAAAGTGACAGCATTTTTGAGGATTATATGTCAAAATGATCTTTTATCCAGTCATATTACTGTCCAGCATTTTACTGTGTCTAGCTCTATACTGTGTCCAGCACGTTATTGTGTCCAACAAAATACTGTGTCCACACTTACCCAAAGGGTCTTTTATCACCTTTCACATTTCAATGTGCTGCGGTTGTATCATGCTGCGCTTGTGAAGCACCTCAGTTCTTGTTGTGATCATTGTCAAATTTATATTTATATATTTATACCCCCCTCACAAACAAATTTTAGGGGTATATAGTTTTTACCCTGTCTGTCTTTCAACCCGTCTGTCAGTCAGTCTCTCTGTCCGAAATACATTATCTGCAACTCTTCCTTAACAACTTACAGCATTTTGATAAAACTTTGTGGATTGTTAGATTACATAATGGAGATTGGCATATGGCGATTAATTTATTTTTCAACAATATTTGCAGGATTTTGATGAAACTTTGTGAAGTGACAGATGACAAAATAGAGATATGCAAATTATCATGTTGTTCTTTTTGAAAAATACATGCCAAAAGTACAAATGTAATATTGTAATGTGGGCCTAAATATTGTCAGCTCTACTTACAGTATTAATACCAATTTTACAGGGGTTATGCATCTATTCAGGCAGAACGTCAGTTTCTAGTTTATATAACAACTGAAACAAATTATAGTAATGACAGTTGTAGATTTTTTATATATCTTTATAAAGAGTCATTTTAAAAGAACTATCTGTCGTTATAGTTGTAGATTGTTGTACAGTTTAGGAGCTGGTTGTAAGAGGGGAGCTGGGGTATTAGATATAAAGTACGAGTCTCCTCACACCGTGCTGACATGTGGATATGATACAAGTTTACGACTATGGGATCTCAGAACTCAGACTTGGTGAGTAAACCACAGGTTAAATCACAGGTTTTACATTTGTTGGAATCTGTACAATGTGTAAGTCAAATGACAAGGTCATTTCACCATAGAAATGTACAGTATACATGTATGTGTTCCTCATTTGAAATACACTATCATACCAAATGTAAAAGTTAATATTTAATTGATTTAATTTTATTTTATTTATTATTATTTATATTTATTAATATTTATTTATAATTAGCTTGAATGTAAATAAGAATAAAAAGGCATTGTAGCATAAATTAAAGCTTGCTTCATTTCAAATCATGTAATTGTTTATCTGTAGTGTAAAAGAATGGGAAGAACCATTTGATACAGAGTTATCTTCCCTTCAGTCTGATGGAAACAATGTGATTGTCACCGGAACATTTCAATATGGGATGACCAGATTATGGGACAAAAGACTGAAAGACCCAGTACAGGTAATAACTTGGTCCTTTTGAGGAATGATAAAACCTCTATTTTGTATTGACATTAATGTAAATTAGAAGTGCTTTAATGGTGTTTGCTTTTATATTTAAGATTTGTTGACTCTGACTCTATGAAGAAATTGTTTTAGAAACAGAAAATGTTTATCCATTCATCTCTCAGTACAATGTAAAATATTTTCTCAGCATAAGTTTTTTTTAATACAAGTCAAGATTTCTAGATTGCATGAAAAGGTCATGACAGTTCAAAGGTCTCTAAAACATTTTTTATACCTTATAATCTGTTTCTCTATATAAATGCATTATGGACAAATATCAACATTTTATCTTTTTTTGAAAAATTTTCAAAATCCATGAATCCATAGTCTGTTGCCCCTCAACGGTTTTCAGTCTTTTGACCACTTGCCCTGTTTTCATTGGCTACTTATCTGCACGTGAAAGTCACTTGATTTTGGTCATCTGGAAATTATGAAAATTGCCACGAATTCAAGATTGGATATGTCTGATGAGGAAATGGACAAAATTTTATAGAAATACAAAAAATGTTATAGGAGTTTCTTCAAGATAAATGACAAGATTATTTTCAAGATAATTACAATCAGGACCCATGCAGCAATGAATTATAGGACAAATTTATGGATTTGGGCAACAGTTCAGTCCTTAGGTCGAACAAAACAGCTGCTGTCCTCGGACCCATGCAATAACTGTATGATATTTTTCTACAAATTTAAAATAGTTGAAATTTTTCTACACTAAATAAATTAACATGTATTTGAACCTTTAAAATTGGAATTTACAAATTTGAATTTTTATGTTTATAGATTCATACACGTATTTGCACATATAAGAGTTATTTCACAATTATTTAACTTTAGTACCTTACTTAAAGCATTACATGTTGTTAACTGAATATTGTACTGATTTATCCAAAACTATAAATATTTAGGATTTTGATCCTCGTAGATCTCATTTGGATATTTATTGTGATCCAGTTTCTTAATATTTAAAACAATGAATAAGGAATATATATGCCAGAAAAACATGATCCACAGTATTCAAAAGTCAGTTTTATCTGTGAATAAAGCTCTTTTCTGGATTTATCTTCATCAGAAATACTAGGTAACAAAAAATTAGAAGATCAGTCAAACTGATGAATTTTTAGTTACATAAATAGGCGATATGAAATATATAGTTCATGACATAATGACAGCTCATAAGCCAAATATGTTGTCTTTGAAAGAATGATGAGAAGACCTGGGGTAAAATGTGAAAATATTTGTGAATCATGTGTTTTGTGTTAACTTGCTGTATAGCAGAGCATTACACAGGGATCATTTCCAAAGTCTTGCATTGTCTGTGTTGTCTTAGGAATTAAAGCCAACAAAAGATAATGTTATTTAGAGTTGTGAGATAAGATCTACTAAGGGGCACAATTGGACCCAACAATGGGGAAATAACCTGACAAATTAAGGATATGGTGTTTTCTCCAAGGTAATGTCATGTATGCTTCTATTTAGATGATTTACTTAATAGAACAGTGTAGTATTGTTTAATATATTTACAGATGTACTACTGTGGACACAAGAGATCACCTGTTTACTGCTTAGACACAGATTTCCAAAGACTGTTTGTTGCTCTTGATGTAGAAATTCACATGTTAGACTTTTCTATATATAGTAACCCTGGTAGGCAATGAGGCCATGGAAAATTAAAGATATGGTTCTTCCTTTCTCTATATTTAAAATTATGTGTAAATTTGAGTATTAGATAGATGTTTTTATTTGACAAAACATACTAATGACCAAGATTCAGATGCAGATATTCTCTAAAACAAGGTATTTTTCAATTGATTAGCTACTTGAATGTATAATCATGATCATGTAGACTCTTAAATAGTTTCATAAACTATTCAAAAATATGTTATATGCTTTCAATTACTTTTGAAGTTTTGGGCTTTCCATTTGAAAACCAGCTAAAAGTTTAAATGTATGGCTTGTGGATTTTTATTTTTATCACTATTGTTAAATGGTGAAACCGGTTTCTTAAATGGTAAAGTTGAAAATTCTTTTATTACATGTTGGAAAATATACTATAAGAAAGTGAAAAGATATATGGTAAATGTTAGAGGTAATGTACTCCAATCATGAGAAAAACAAAGGTTATATACAAATCTAGAGGGGTCTACAAGACCATTAACAAGGGAGACAATGCAATTTATACAGCCATGATCCTGCCCTGATCCATCAAAAATTGATCCAACTGGTGAGAAGTGTTTTTGGTTTTTTTGCACAGAAAATAAGAAAAATAAATTGACATGTAAAATGTACTCCACAAAGTATTTCATTATTATAAATTTAACAGTAAAGTACTGGTAATACCCCAGATCATGTTCTTGGATACTTTAAAGTTATATCATCACTATACTTTAAGATGACTATTGAATATTATGTTTTAATACAAGTAGACAACTGTGATAAAACATTTATGAATAAATTATTTATTTTGTTTTATGACTTTCATTTCTTGATTTTTACCTGCGACGCCAAAGGCGGCAGCAGGTCTAGTAGTGGCTTGACTCCGTCTGTTAGTCTGTCCGTCCGTCCGTCATGAGCGTTGTACAGTAACTCAAAAATGCTTTATTAGATTTTTCTCAAAATTTGAGATGTTGTTAAGACTGATGATGCCTGGTTCCCTCTCGTTTTTTTTGTTTGTTTAAATTCAGATTTGATGTTACAGAGTTATGGGACTTTGTTTCTGCGAAATGGACTTTTTTCTGATATGTGGTACACTTACTCAAAAAGGCATTATCCGATTTTTCTCAAAATTTGCTATGTTGTTGGGAATGATGATGCCTGGTTCCCTTTCGTTTTTTTTGTTATTTCAGATTTGCGTTACAGAGTTATGGGACTATGTTTCTGTGAAATGGACTTTTTTCTGATATGTCGTACACTCAAAAAGGCCTTATCCTATTTGTCTCAAATTTTGGTAGGTTGTTGGAACTGAATACCAGATATTTTCACCAACTAACTCAAAAATGTGTGATCTGATTTTTCTTAAATTTTAGTATTTTGTTGGGAATGATGACGCCTGGCTCCTTTTGCTTTTTTTAATTTAGGATTTGTCGTTACAGAGCTATGGAACTTTTTTCCGATATGTCATACACGAACTCAAAAAATGTATTATCCGATTTTTCTCAAATTTTGGTACATTTTTAGGATTGATGATGCCTGGTTCTCTTTCCTTTGTTTTTAATTTCTGATGCGTTGTTACAGAGTTAAGAGACTTTGTTTGAGCAAAATGGACGTTTTTCTGATATTTCGTACACTAACTTAAAAATGCCTTATCTTATTTGTCTCAAATTTTGGTATGTTGTTGGCACTGTAGATACCAGACATTTTCACCAAAATCATTGCAATACTTCCATGCTGGAAGTCCTGGTCACCTAGATTTTAATTGAAACAGCGAGCAACTCAGGTCCAGAGCCGTCTTTGCTCTTGTTTTAGTTAAAAAGTTCTTAAATCTTTGTATGTGAAAAAAACACTCCAATGATAATTTGATATATGAAAATAAAACATATCAGGTGTTAATGTCAGAGATTTTGGTATGTTGTTGGAACTTTAGATACCAGACATTTTCAGACTACAATTCAATCACAAGAAAAACAGAGGGAATATGATAAAAAATGTACATGTAACAAAAATAATTACATGAAGACAAATTTATGATCACAGTTAGATTGGTGGGATCCAAACCCCCCTATCAGTTGGCCAAAGGAAAATTTAAAGATAATAAAAACAGTAACAAACCACAAAAATCAAATATGAATTTACCAAATCCAACTAAAGACTATACACACAGACAGACAAATTTATTTTCATTAAACATAACAGTAAAATATTATGTCAAAGTCAAACTTCAAAGTATTTCTGTTCCCACAAACTGAAGCAACTGCTCTTATTCCAATATTAATGAGGTTTTTTTCAAATGATTCCTTATGAAAAATGCAACAAAAGCTTATTTTTGTAGCATTTATAGTTTTTTTTTTGTAAAAATGGATTCAAAGGGTTAAAAAAATGTGATTTTCAAGAAATGAGAAATTTTTATTTTTCTTCCGATTTTGATGGTTTTTGTTGCATTTTTGATGCATTTGTTTTCTATCAATGAGAGCTTTCAGTAGTATAACAAACTTTTTCTATCTCTTTACCATTTTTAAGATAAAAAGAGTCGAAATTAGGGGAAGATTCAACTTTATTTAAAATTAGAAAAAATCAATTTTTCATCTGATTTTAATGGTTTTTGTTCCAAATGATTCCTTACGAAAAAAAATGCAACAAAAGTTTCTCCAAGCATTTTTGGAGCGTTTACCTATATTTATATAAAAGGGATGAAAGTGATTTGCAGCAGAAGAGGAATTTTATTTTTCATTGGATTTTGATGGCTTTTTGCATTTGATATATAAAGGATACGGTGTAAATATTCATGACACAAAAATCTCAGTCATGCAACTAAATTCCAAGCAAAGAAACAATGCTTTGATTGCTGTTCTTTATATCAAGGTCCCAGTTAGGCCTTCAACATGGAGTAAAAACTCACACCTCACTGTAAGTTCAAGACAGCCCCTAGCACTAGTTTGAGTGGAATTCTTTGCTAGATATTGACGACACTACATCTATGCATTGAAGCACACAAATGCGGGGTAAGGTCAACAAATTACAGATATACACGGGCAAAGAAATCTAACAAAATCTGTCATAAGTTGCCCAACAGTAATACATACAAAATCAATAGGGCAGATTATACAGCACAAGAAACAAACACTCTTATGAAACAGAAAGAAATGATATGTTGTAAATATTCATGACACACAAATCTCATATATACAAGTAAATTCCAAGCAAAGGTACAGCGCTTTGATTGCTATTCTTCATATCAAAGACACAGTGAGGCCTTCAACACAAAGTAAAAGCTTGCAACTCACTATAAGTTAAAGACGGCCGCAATAAGAGCTTTCAGAAGTATGTCAACAGATTTTCTCTTTCTCTGATCATTTTCTAGCTAACAATGGTCAAAGAGGGGGATTCAATTTTGAAAAATATGAAAATATTTTATTGTTTATCTGATTTTGATGGGGTTTCTCATAATGATCTCTCGTAAAAAAAGTAACAAAAGTTAGTCCAAATATTTTTTATAGCATTTACAAGTTTTGTTGTATAAAAGGATTCAAAGGGTTTGAAAATGCCATTTTGCAGGAGATAAGAATTTTTTTCATCAGATTTTATGTGAATTTGATGCATTAGATTCCGCTCAAAGATTTTTTTCAGTAGTATTTCAACGATTTCCTCTGTTTCTTACCAATTTCGAGCCAATAGTGGTCAAAGTGGGGGAGGGATTCAGTTTGATATAATATAGAAAATTTTTCTTTTTCATTTGATTTTAATGGTTTTTTTGCCAAATCATTCCGTATGAAAATGTAACAAAAGCAACACCAGTTTTGAGGATAATATGAGTCAAAATAATTACTTATCTAGTCATATTACTGTGTCCAGCACTTTATATACTGTGTCCAGCAAAATACTGTGTCTTCACTTCCCCAAAGTTCATTTGTTGACCTTTCACGTGTCAGTGTGACTGCTGTGCTTGGGAAACACATCAGTTTAATTTTCTTACATTTGAAAACTTTACTTTATTATGTCTATGGTTAATTTTTTCTTCTGAATTGTATATTCTTTTTATTTCATTAAAAAGGGTAGAAAAATAACCTACGTAATAAACTCAGTGGGTTGAGGTTCTATTGCTCACCTGATACTTGTCCATTAAGATATATGTGAAAAATGACCGCAAATTATAAGAAGAAAATTGTACAATTTCCCATGAATTGATAAAAAAGGCACATCACATTCCTAAAAAAATATCTGTTCATTTGATAAGCGGCTTCAGAAATCAACCAATCAGGAAAAAGATGTATGTCATGGCCATCTAAATTGTTTTGAATGTGATGATTATTTATGTCCTGAACAGATATTTATTGATCATAGACAAATGAAATAAAACCTTTATGATTATTGGGTGATTTGATATGTCTTATACAGGAAATAACTGCTCTACCTATTCAGTTGAACAGCCCTGGGTGGAACTAGAATTGTTTCTGCAACTTTGAAAAGTTTGTTGAAAGTAAAAGTTACAGTTTAAGTTGCTAAGCTGTTTCAAAGGAAAAGATTTTTTTTAATCATCCAATCATAAACAAAAAATTTCATATTTCAGCCATATGCATGTTTGGTTTCAAAATAAAGAAGTGAAGATAAGACACATAATGAAGCATCTTATATACATTTTTGTATAAGCATCTTTCAAAATGTTGCTGAAAAGATTGGGACAAATGAACAATGTTCAAAAGAAACGACAAAAACCCGAAAGAATGTTGCACATTAAAGTTCAGTTCATTTAGCCTTGTGGTATAAGGAAACTAACGTCTGAAAATCAGCTGACGGGAACAAGAACTGCCTGGCTCAGCCAACATCCAAGTTTGTTGACCAATCTAGATCAATAGAAAAAAAAATATAGAGGATCTTACCATTAGGAAACAAGATCTGACTGTAGCAGCCACTAAAGTCCCCCGATTGGAACGATATATGCAAACTTTAAACAAGCCACTCCATAGATGCCTCAAGCCAGGTTTCTGTTCATCTGGTCCAGCAGTTCACAGAGACAATTTGTAAAGATCTGAACAAACAGAAACATAAACGGCTTGTGGGGTCCATGAAAGTTGACCATTCAGGAAGGTATATACACACTTTATAGAGGACTTTCCATAAATGCTTCAGGCAAAGTTTAAGTTCATTTCTGTGGAAAAGATTATTAATTGGAAAAGCAGATAACTGACAGACGGACGCCAAGTGATGACAGAAGATAAAATGGCCTTGAGGTGAGCAGAGCCGAAATGCTGTATAGAAAAAATAAGTGACAGTCATTATGTTTTACTGTTTATGAGATATATACGCTCAAATGTCAATTATATACTGTGAACAACAAAATCTTTGTTTGGATTGGAAGACAATATTTTGTCAATACTATTGTTTTGTTTTAAAACTTAAACACAAAAACATTTATTTCAAAATGAGGAACTGCATACTTTAAAAAGTAAGGGGTAGGTGCGGTTAGGGCCTTATTTTGGCCAAGATTTTTTATGCTTACATTTTGTGCATATAAGATCAAACCTTTTTTCAATATTTATAAGGGTATTTGAGATTTTAAGTGTACAAAATGGAAATAATTGGACTTTTTCCTGAAAAATAGCAAATTTGTACAAGTTGACAATTTTTTTAATAGAAAGAGTGCATGCAATTCAAATGAGAGGTTATTGTAGTCGCTCGATATTTCCGGATCAGGAAACCATATAAGCCACTTAAAATTTGAAAATAAATTAACTATTTATTAAAAATGAAAGTGATGCATTTTAAAGCCACTAACTCGTTCAGTTTATTTTTATGATGTCTGCATTATGAATCTCGTTCTATTTTATCACATGATTTTGTTATCCCCCTATCCTTGACGTAGTTTTTTCGTCATCCTCTTTTCTTTATAGCATTATGTTTATTTTTAAAAACCACTTAAAAAATTAATGGAATATACCAGACTTGCAGAAGTTACCCTAAACTGATTGAAAAATGTCGTTTCTCCAAAAGTTTCTACTCCTATAATTTAAATTCCGGTACTTTTTAGCTCGAAAGGGTTAATGTAGAGGTAGAAGCTTTAATTCACGACTCCATCCCGTCGCGATATGGTGTAAATACTGCTGACGTGGCGTTAAACATCAATCAATCGATCAATCACGACTCCATCAGTAGATGAAATGAAAGAAACCTTTCGCTTACATTTCAAAAAATGAAGTTATATGTTTCCCTGATCTTAATTTTTGATCACATTGATTTCTTGCTGTTCCTTTACCTAAACAAGTTTTCAGTTGATCGTCAAAGGAGCAAATGTCGAGCCATTTTTTTTCAAGGTTCAACTCTTTTACTGGTCATGTAAACTGTTGAGTCTAGTAAGATGGCAACAATCCAACCATAGTTAGTTTGTTCATGGTTCGTAACTTTTGAATGCATTTGTCTTTATCTATATTTTCAAACATATATATTTCGTTTGTATTTTGTTATAATATCTATTTATGATTAAATCTTATCCTTATCAAGAAACTAAAGATTTTTAGAATCATGTCTGTATGGCACACCAAAACAATAAAAAAGAGAAAAAAATGTATTTTTTTTATTTGGAGCTTGATAACTATGAGTGATGTCGTGTTAGAGATTTTCAAGACTTGTGAAGTATCCAAGTTTTGTTCATTAGTCATTTACATGTATAGTTTAAAACAATTTCACAATGCGCGAAGAAAAAAATATCTGCTCTTGTGGCAACTGCAGGGAAAAAAATCAAGATGGTGATGTGGCAATCACCAATTATAAATCCAAAGGCGGGTGATCTTTTGTAGGCTAGGATATAGAAATTTTTTGGTGTTGATCCAGGTCGGATAGTTTTTTTCCCAAAATAATTCCAAAAGTTACACCATTACTTTTTTAAAGTTTACTGATTTTTATACGACAGAAAAAAAATATAACCTTATTACTGTATAGGTGTTGTCGGCAGTTTCATTTGTGTCTGTAGACAAGTAGGTTTCCACACAATACCTTTTCTAAACTGATTCTTTCTTTAAAGGGATTGAAGCGTCTAAATAAGCAGGTAGATAAAATATTGTAGGTCATAAAAAGAGGAACGAAATAGCCGATAACACTCCTCAACATCACCGTGTCCGTTCCATTTTCCACATCTTCATGAATTAAGCCTACCCATGTGAGAGATCAAAAGTGCATAGTCCAAAGAGACAAGCACATTTAAAACAAAGTAAAAGACAAGACAAAAAAGAGGAGCAAAAGCTTGAAATCCACGAACTCCATTACAAAACAGGAGTGGGAGCAGGTGCATATGTGTTGTTACAAAAATATTATCTTGCACTACAACCACCCTGTACAAAAGTATTATATCTAATGGTAGAAAGGGGGATGGGTGGTCGAGTAACATGGAGTCCTATTTGGACCAATTAAACAATGTAAAAATAATAACTACACTATGTACACACTTAGCTTTTTACAAAAAATTGAAACCTAAAATCTCAAAATAATGGTCTGAAAAATCTTTCAGGAAATTTACAAACCCGTTAATTTGGAAATGTTTCATGCAACTTTGAAATAAGAACATTGCGTATGTCCACTCCATGCAAGCAACCAAACTATAACCAAGTAAGTTAGCAAATTCCAGATTTTTTTTGTTCCAAGTGTATAGATACTTTAACTTTTTTCAGAGTCTAGCACTAGACGTACCTGGTAAGTTTTAATCCAGAAAAGCCCTCGGCATACATTAAGTTTGGTACCAATAACTTGGCAATTAAACCGTTACCGGAACTGTAGAAGTTAAAGTCATATCTGAAAAAAATTGTTTGAAAACCTGAATCAGAGTTAAAGTCAACAAGGCAAAACTTGAATATCATAGCCGCTTTGGACATGGACAACCACCAATAAGAAAATTATCTGAAGTTATCCTTATACAACAAGATCGCCGGCCCTAGTCCCCGGGATTGCATCGACTGAAAATGCTTGAAATGACAGAGATGGAACGTGGACTGGATCAACTGAAAAGCTTGAAAATAATGTTAAAGTATGACAGAGACGGACAGAATCCTAACTTTCATTTGAAAATGTGAATTTCAACCAATACATACATTGGAATTCTGTGATCCTCGGATAAAATGTACTTCCAGTGCAGATGCATCAAACGAATTGCATAGATTAAAGTGGCGACAGAGAATTCAATTCACTTAACTTAGATATAACCAATTTAGTTGCATTTTGAATATTAAGTTTGTTTGATTTTGACATTTTCCATCAACCGAAACTAAATACTTTAAAGGATGATTTAATTCAAGCCAATTGGGAAATAATATAAATTGACCCTGTCAAACAAAAAGACATATACATGCATTTATTTATTTTCTATTAGCAACTGATCTTGATTATAAGTGCAGTTTTATTTAATGGCTAATGTCATTTCATAAAAATATATAAATGACTTACAGACTTGATATAAAAGGCAAATGTGAACTATCACTTAAGCGTTTGTTGTCTAAAATTTACATTTTATTTTTCTCTTAACTGTCGCGAAACGGGGAACAAACATGGAAGAACTCTCCCTTGAATGGCATTCCACAAAAGTAATTTTTTAATATTAGACATTCCACATGACAACGAATAATATACTCTAATACTGCAAAAACTTAAATCAGCACTGTTTGAAACTTCCAGTACGACTAAATTATGAGAAGTTCGTTTTTGTTTTTTGTTTTGTCAGAAACAACAAGACTGGCTGATTTTTTTTTCTGCCGTGTAAATGGTCCTTTGATAATTTTCTTAAGAAGTTAAGTTTTTAACGTAGATCAGAGATTCAAGATGGCCGCTAAGGGCCGAATCTAGTTTAACGACTGGCTTAATAGAAATTTTTGTTTTAAACTGTTGAAATGATTAAATTGTTTTGTGTGAATAATCGTTATGAGGTCTTTTACAAATTTTATGTTTTAAGTGCTTACAGCGAAGTCAAAATGGCTTTATTGGATACTATGGACAATTTGTTCAGGAATCGTCGAAGTTGTCTGATTTGATCAGTAGTATGAAATATCTTTAGATGATCATCAATGAAATGCATGTTCATGGTGCCTTTCTGAAATTTAAGATGGCTTCAAAAGCCGGACATGGTTAAAAACCACAATCAGACTTCAATATTGGACTCTATTGGAATATCATCTCGCTTGAAACTACCAAGCTGAGTGAAGCATTCGTTGTGTTCATGATCCTTGAATAGTACTTTAAAAAGTTGTGTTATGATCAAGGTGGAAAGGTCAAACATTGAACCTTACGGGGAGATTTCTCATTTGACATAATGTAGACGACCCAATCATAAGTCAAACAGGTCTTTTAATAATGGAGAATTGTCATAACATATTTTAATCAGTTAGCCTTAGGTCTTCGTTAGAATATTTCCAAAAACACCAGTGTGAACTCAGTTGACCCGGATGGCATGCAGTTAAGACATCCACCGTACTGTTTATTTCCATTCCTGTTTTTGTCGAGTCAGAGAAAATTGGAAGGCTTAAACTTGTTAAATGGATTACAACCTGTCGGCGGAGAAAGATAACAAACACCCTGTTACGCCATAGTAAAAATATGCGTCAATATTCCATACCGATCGAGAAGATTGTGGGGTCGAGAGTAAAATTTCAGAACTGTTGTGTTTTTAGTTTCGCGCTTATTTGGATAGATGAGGTTAAGATAGCCACCGAATCGAGCATTGTTCAGTGAAAGAGCATCATCTATGAAAAACAGAAGCCTAAAATAAAGGTTTGGAGTAACTTTCTTCATTTTTTCTTCGATGGCTCAGGAAGTCTGTCTCAAAAGAGTCAGATCGGCGAGGAGATGAGCACAATTAGTGCCTGTTGGAATGCAGATCATCTGCTGGAAATCTTGTCCATCAAACTGAACATATATGTTGTCAATTAGAATATCGAACATTTTTACTATTTACATAAAGTGAACTCACAAATCCTGTTTATATGGGTTTATTTTGTTATTTTGGTCATACTCATAACAAAAAATAAATAGATTTTCAATCAGAGGAGGAGGCAGATAGTCGCAGATTATACTTAAATTTTATCTCATGTTCGGCACTAAGCATTTTTGCTGGTAGAGGTTTTCGGCTGGGTTTCTCTACCCCATCCTTTTCATATATTTCCTTATTTGAAAATGGCATACCTTTTCATATATTGAATGGAAAAGGGCAAACCAAACGCATATTGCGAGAGAGAAAATGACAGCCATTCTATCAATTGTGTGAATTTACGTGCCTGTACCAAGCTTTCTTGGCAAGATTAATAACCTAATCAAATACCTCACTTCGATTTTCTAACCTAGTCTTACTAGTATATGCTAAAGCTGAAAAATTCTACCTATTTCAGCCTCACGTACCGACATGAACACCTTGCTTTTAAACATCACATTATCCTGTGCAGGAATAACCATGTGATAGATCAAGAGTGCATAGTCCAAAGAGACTGATAAAAAGAAAACAAAAAGAACAAAGGATTGGAATGCAAAACAGGAGTGGGATCAGGTACTCATGAAGGGTAAGAATCCCTTGTCCTGCGCGCAGCACCCGTCGTAGAATCTCATAACACTAATCCTGGTTAACGTCAATCCCAGAAGAGGTCAATTAATGTAAAATTATAGGTAACATGTCCATAACTAGTTGAGATACACTGATTTCATATGGATTAACAATTTCATGATGGCGAACATATACAGTCAAACCTGCTGATGTGGTTAACTTGATTAAGCAATAACTAGTTTTAACAGTCACATTTCAATTTCCCTTTAATGAGTATTTCAGTCAAATAGAACCTTGAATAAACATCCACCTGTCTTTAGCAACCAATTTTATATCTTCCCTTTGGTGACCTCTAAATGCAGGTTTGACTGTATATAGAATTCATTGAGGGAATATTTCAACCTTGATTGGATTAATTCTTGTTTTAGTCATTTATGCGATAAGATTTATGCTCTTTTAAGAAAATCCCGATACTTGGAACAGACAGAAGAGTATCGAATCAACTGCGACACGTAAACCCATAAGCCAGAGACAGCAGGAATATTGCCACATAAATATAAGAAGTTTACAATAGTAAAGTTCATCCCGTTTGTCGTAAATTTTGGAAACAAGTTTTTCTTATTGGTCAATTTCCAGAAATAAATCTAGGTATGAAGCAGATTTTTTTTAGTCTGTGGTCACTTCAATTTCTAGATCGCTGGGATATATTTAGTCGAGAAGCTCACTGAATGTAGGGTTATTCAACGATCAACGACAGAACATTGTCGATATAAATGGCGAAAAGTAAAATTAAACGATCTGGCCAATTTCTTTTTGTTATTTGCTTTTGTAAGGAATCCCTCGATAAATTCTGCTTCATACAAGTACAAAATCAAGTCGGCTAGTAGGGGCGTACAATTTGTGCCCACTGGAATTCAAACAGTCTTTTGAAAAACTCGTCCACCAAACTTAACATAAATGTTGTCAATCAGAAAATCCAGCATTTTGAGAATAATCACATTCACTGTATTTTTTTTACAGCAAGCAGTGTGTTCGCTCACAAAGTAAGATAATTTTAACTTACCATCAAATATTTATATTTTGGATTTCCTTGGAAAAATTGATGTATCAATTTCTTAAGATGTTCTTTAAGTTGTAAATGTGGAATCGTGGTATAAAGGGTTGTTAAGTCAAACGTTGAAAATGTTGCAAATTTTAAAGAATTGAATTTAGGATATTGAAGCAGATCTTTTGAGTTTTTCAATATCCACATTTGAATAAAACACCGCTTGTGGAGTCTGCTTTATCACAGTACTTTTGAAGTTCACCATATACTGTTGACAGTATAGCGTGAGTAATTTAGAAAGAGGCTTGGTAGAGTTCCTTGATGAACCCGCTATATATCTTTCTTTCACATGCCCTTAGGGCATCCGATCCCCCTCCTTGTGATTCTATTTGTTGTGTAAAAATTTCGTGCAGTTATTATCTAATATAACATAATCGAATAAACTGCTGTGGGTCGTTTTGTCAATTAGTGGGAGCTTAAGAACAAGCGACCAGCAGCATTTTTCGGGTCTGTTATATTACATAACGGCACGTTATTTTTACATGTAACAAATTAAATAAAAATAAAAAATAAATTAAAAAAACAGGGGGGGGGGGGTCCGATGTCCCAAGCTGTCTTTCTTCATTTGGACACTTGTGTAGTTTTGGTATCCGGATCCAGATTTAAGAAGCAAGATCCGCTTCGACTTCTTTGGTATCAATACCGAACGAAGACGGAAATCTCTCGATAATTTTCACTGATATTTGAACAGTCATTCTATCGTAATAAAAAATAACTCATTATACTAAATTATCAAATATGTAGACATTTTGTATCTTAAATTCTCTAGAAAAAATGGATATAATAATATATTTTTCTTCACACCTTCAATATGTGACAACAGTCGATCCGCATATAAAATAAATTAAAAAAAACAACATTTACAACAAAAAACCGCTACTGCAGGCTAAAAATCACTTGTATTTGGCTTGACTTGGGCTGGATTAAGTTTAGCCTATTGTAATCAGGCCAATATATAGTGTTTGAAAAGATGATTTTAGTTTTAAATTTGAATCTGTTTTTATACAAATGCTTGATCTATTCATTCCTTTTGGGTTTTCGGTCTATCAAGAGCGTTGACCGCATCAGTGTCTGGAATACGATCAGATCATTCTGCAGAATTTACACGTATTTCACTTATATGGCCAATCTAACGTGAAATTATCCACCTGTACATAGATTTATGATTATGCAGCTTATTGCTTAATAATGAAAATTTACAAGTTTACAATTATTACATTTTATTTGTTATGGTAATAAGTTTTTGTGATTTTAGATTTATATGTATATGTGTCATGTTCCGTCTTGTTTTCGACTTTACCCTTTTGTCTGGCCCTTCGGTTTTCGTTCGCTTCCTCTACATCACTTCACGTTGTACTACGGTCGAAGTTCCTTGCTCTACAGCACGTGTTGCTGCTTTAAGTTATGAACAGCTTATGAATATTTATTTATACGATTGGGTAATTATCTTAAGTTTAAGTTTATTAGTAGCTCAGGCATAAACAGAGTATGCAACAAGAGTACAATGCATATATAAATAGTTTAAACATTGACATA
>JAULBM010266177.1:0-16631 GCA_032357055.1 Geukensia granosissima
ACATTTGATTCACGCCACTTCTAGAATGGCTTGTTTCACAGTAACTCTGGAGCCCATTTTTCACTGCTGATAGAATTGCTGTCAGTAACTTGGAAAGAGGTTTTGTGGAACAATTGGCAACATACAACAAAAAACATACATTTAGATATATATTAAAGTATAGCTTATTTAAAAAAAAACCAGTAATTAACCGAAATAAGTTGACTTTTCAACTTGTACAAGCTCTATGGGCCAGTAACCTGACACTCAAGTGTATTCTGAACTGTATTTACATGTGCCATATCTGTTTGGGTTTGAGTGGCCAAATGGTGTAGAGAGTTGATTTCAACTTCACTGTTCAAACGAAGTTAGGATATCACATAAACTATAATGTAGCATCCAAGGTGTATAATAAATAAGGAAGTAGTCGAATCAAATTGTCATTAACTTGCCCTGGGTTCATCGTGGTTCTTTGTAGATACTAAGGTTTCCTCTATTAATAAAACTATCCATCACTTAATAATTTGAATATTCTTACAAATGGCTTAAAGCCTTAAACAACTGACAAACAATCAAAATTGTGAGCTAAATGTTTTTTGGCAAATAAATATATATTTGCACCATATGTTCCTTATAATTTAAATTTAAAACACGAATCATTTCAAGTCCAATATTATCCCCGGACAGGTCAAACCAAAGACATCAAACCTGGTATTTGCTACTTCTCTCGTAAGAACGCAGCTTTTAACGTCTAGTCGGCCTAGAATAATGTCTTTTGGTAAAGTTAAAAGTTATCCTGTGGACTTACTTTTGTGAATTGGCGCGTTGAAATCCGACTCAGCGTATCCGTCCAATATAAAGCAGGATTTATTCATCACCACTTAGGAGTCTCCTGAATATGTATGAAATATTTGCATCTGGGCGTTTAGACATATATATAATTAATGATTTAATATTTTGAAATTGTTTGATAATTTAATATTCTTCCATGTCATATGATACTACATGTATTATTTAAAAGAATATATACAGCCTTGTCTAACGTCAACTTTTAAAGAAAAGTGTCATATTCAGTTGTAACTTTATGACGTTGCTTGTACGAACAAGAACCCAAATCAAAACTTAATCTAAGGAGAAACACTTGTGTGAAATGTTTATCTTGATCAAAGTTACATGTTCAAGTTAATTTGTCCTCTAAATTTCTATGTAAACGTAAACAATGATTGTCAAAAAGGTGGCAAAATATGTTTGTTTCAATTGCTTCATAATTATTACAGACCGATATCATTAGTGGTATTTTATGACGCGTCTCAGCTGCTGACAAGAAAAAAGCAAATAATACAAAAACGGGCATCAAATGGATTAAAGTGGTCTATTTTTGTACGAAAATTATCTTATTATCCCAAAATAGTTGATGGTTAAAAATGACCTTTGCCAAATGATTTTTTCCTTTTCATCTATGGTCTGATCCAAAATCTCAAGATAATCAATGTTTCTGGACTGAATTGTTCAACAGATTTACTGATGAGACGCTTTTTCATGAAATAGTTTTAAAACATAAAAATATCACCATATTGTTACATATTGGTACAGCATAGAAAATATCACCATATTGTTACACATCGGTACATCATAGAGAAAATAACCATATTGTTACACATTGGTACAGCACAGAAAATATCACCATATTGTTGCTTATTGGTGCAGCATAGATATCACCATATTGTTACATATTTTTACAGCATAGAAAATATCATCATATTTTACACATACATGTAGGTACAGCAAAGAAAATATCACCATATTGTTACACATTGGTATACAGCACAGAAAATATCGCCATATTGTTGCATATTGGTGCATATTGGTGCAGCATAGATAATATAACCATATTGTTACACATTGGTACAGCACAGAAAATATCACCATATTGTTGCATATTTTTACAGCATAGTAAATATCATCATATTTTACACATTGGTACAGCACAGAAAATATCACCATATTGTTGCACATTGGTAAAACATAGAAAATATCACACTATTGTTAAATATCGGTATACAACACAGAAAATATCACCATATTGTTACATATTGGTACAGCACAGAAAATATCACCATATTGTTTTACATTGGTAAAACATAGAAAATATCACCATATTGTTACACATTGGTATACAGCACAGAAAATATCACCATATTGTTGCATATTGGTGCAGCATAGATAATATCACCATATTGTTACATATTGGTGCAGCATAGATAATATCACCATATTGTTACACATTAATACAGCACAGAAAATATCACCATATTGTTACATAATGATACAGCATAAGAAATATATCAACATAATGTTACACATTGGTACAGCATAAGAAATATCACCATATTGTTACACATTGGTACAGCAATAAAAATATATTCATACTGTTACAAATTGATACTATTTTGTACCAACACAGAAAATAACTCCTATTGTTTCACATTGGTGCAGCATAGAAAAATCGCCATTTTGTTACACATTGTTAGAAAATATATCCATTTGATTAAAAGCATTTGCACAGCACAGAAAAAATCGCCATATTGTAATACATTGGTCAGCAAAAAATGATCAGCAGTTTGTTACACATTGGAACAGCATAGAAAAAAATTACCATTTTATTACACATTGGTACAGTTTATTATATCATCACAATTTTGTTACACATTGGAACAGCATAGGAAATGTCACCAATATCTAAAACATTGGTAAACTTATAGTTTGTATGTTCCTATTCATGGAAACAACAGTTTGTGTCATTAAGCAAAAATGCTTCAATTTTGTGGGTGGGTTTTTCGATACTAAGATTTAAATGTGTTTTCTTTCAATGACTACTGCATTTCTTATTTCCTGACGAAAAAAATTCCACAAAAATTTGTATCCCAAGACCTTATGTACTTTCATAGTGTTCAAATTGATCAGAACTTATTTTTTCGAAATTGGAAGGAGGAATAGTATTTTAGAATTAATATGGAAGTCAGCATTTTTATTGAAATAATATTTTTTCTCAATTGAATAAGGGTGTTTAAGTATAATGCTTTTTAATAGGAAACGTGACTTGATTATTGAAGTATCATGTGATTAATTGAAGTAAAGTACCGTTGTGTTGTAGAAATGTGTTAAATCGATATGTCTAATTTTTTTATCTATTAAGTGCGTTGCCATGTTTAGTGATAAAAACATTTTTTATGATAATTTATTAGATTTGATATTTTATCACACATCCTTAAACATTACAAAGCAAAAATTGGTGAAATAGCTAAATTAATTATAATTTCCATCACATGCAGGAAAATTTACAGAATTATTCAGTGTCCAATCAAATGAATTGAAATTATGGAATTATCAAATATTTTCATATAAAAGTTGTGTTTTTAAGAATGGGACATCCGTTGTTAAGGCTACAGTTCTGCATGGGTATTTTAAAGTAAAAGATGAAAATAACTTATAATCGGCATTAATGGTGAAATGTTATATTATCTATCAATGATATGAGCAGTACCTGTTTATCCTTATAATACGCACGGTACCATACCCCCTACTAAGGCTCGACTGATTTGCAGACAGATAGGAAAGATAACTCTTTTGACCAAGTTATTTGTGCAAAAACACCAACAGTCAAAACACCAAGGCTAAGACTGCGTACAATATTTTAAGAAATTTTGTTGTTTTCGCCGTTCTCATTTTTTTTCTTACAAGTGTTTCGACGCAGTTACATTGCCCTCATCGACATGACATGCTTCGAGAACGCGAACACCAGTTTCTAACAGATATACACTTGTCAGTAACTTTATACTATCTACTTAAAGCAAAAAAGTCATGCACTTCTGTATGTCATTGTCAACTTGAAAATTAAGTGGCACCATGTCTCTAAACAAATAATTTACTTTTTATCAGTAATTTTCCACCGGGATTCTTTTTTACATAATTATCAAGTGGCATCATGTCTCGGAACCAAAAATCTACATTAGGTATTTCTCCATTCCAAGCTTACAGACGTAAGTTCAAAATCCTTAGCCTACGTCTACAAACTTATCATAAACAGTACTTACCCATATAATTTTAAAATTCCAGTCCCAACACTGAAATATCATATGGCAGTGTTCGGCTACGGAAAGTGAGAGGTGTCTTCAAATTTCAGACTTCAAACTTCGGACTTCAGACTTCCGACTTCATACTTCAAAGCGAGAGGTATTTTCAAACTTCAGGCTTCAGACTTCATACTTCAGACGTAGTACGGAAAGCGAGAGGTATCATCAAACTTCAGACTTCATACTTCTGACTTCGCACTTAAGACTTGAGACTTCGATATATTTATGCCATGCATGTCTTCTCTTTTTTATAATACTGACCATACTTGACTTCATAAGCAATTTGAATGTGCAAAGTGAAAAATATGCTTTTGCCTTAAAAATAAATTACATTTTGTACTTTACTTAACTTAATTAATTAATCAAAAATAAATTCAATTCCGCCGGATTCATACTCGAATATAGGCCTCACCCCTGTTTTTGGATTTGATGCCCCTTTTGTATTTTGGCCTCCCACATGTTTGCAACTAGCGTTCCTGATGGTCAACCAAGAAAAGCACTCCGGATGCAGTCAAAATGGCATCTCCTTCAGTTTTCCAGCTAGGATTTAAGGGCAGAGGGGCGCAACTTCACAAAAAGGGCACTTTAGCGTGATTTATATACGTAATACTAAGAGGTACGTCGTAGGCACAGAATCTTGTTTCTGTCTATGTGGGGAGACTACTATCAAACAGGGTCTACGGAAAGCGAGAGGTATCTTAAGTTGAGAAAATCTACATCTCGCTTCCCGTAATACGTCTGAAGTATGAAGTATGATGTCGGAAGTTTGAAGACTGAAGTATGAAGTCTGAAGTTTGAAGATACCTCTCGCTTTCCGTATTTGGCTGTGTGGCGTCCTTGTAGGATATTTAAAACCGAGTGCAATATCAAGTATAGAATAGAAAAATAGGAGATGTGGCATGGTTGTCCATGAAACAATCATCCACCAAATGACAGTCGAAATTAATATTCTACATGTAAGCCCCACTACGGCTTTCAATAATGAACAGGAGTCCAGGTGTTAAAGGCACCAAAATATAATATATAAAACTATTCAAAACATTTTCACAATAGAACTTCAATCTGAAGCCTGTTCTGCATAAACAACAGTATAGACGAAACAACTGGAAGAGAGAAAATGATCATTTACATTTTATTCTAAACTATATACAACATGCCCTAGCGTAGGAATTTCTTGTGTAGAGGTCAAATGTTTGAATTGGGCGTTTTGGGTCGTCTTTAAATCTAATAATTTTTCGTATAAAATCATACCAAAAAGGATTGATTGATTGACTGAATGGTGCTTTACGACCAGTGGCAAATATTCATGCATATTCAGGACGAAAGCATGTTAATAATGAGTGATGATGAATGAACTCTGCTTTGTACTAGACCGACACACTGAGCCGGATTTTTAACGTGCTAGCTCAAGAAAGCAACAGTCCGCAGGAAGACATGCCACTTTACTCAGACGCAGTATTCTGACTCTGGGCCTACCAGTCTTTGCTCTTACTCTTAAATGCTGCGTGCTTAGCGGAGAAGCAGCAAATACTAATTTTAATGCCTTTGGTTTGACCCGGCTGGGGATCGAACCTACAACCTTCCGCCATCGAGGCGAGCACGCTAACCATTACATCACCGAGGCGGTACCAAAAAGGAAGTATGTTGACTTGTTCATAAAATGATGAAAAATAAACCTAAAATGTAATGAATATAATGATAAGTTCTATTTTCTTAAAAAACGTCATAAATATTCAAATATGAAAAGGAATTCGACGATACCAAAGGGGCAAGTCAGAAGTCAGAGAAACCATGGCCAACAAAATGAAACTAATGACTAATACACAATACTTCACTGAAAACTAAAGCTGGAGTAATAGGAACCCTACAAAAACCAGGGTTAGTTCAGGTTCTCCGGAAGATTAAACAACTCCTGCTCCACTAGTGACACCCGTCGTTTTACTCAGTAGACAAAGCCGGTGTATAGTCACAATCGATGTTAGTCCCAACCGGTATAGGAACGGATTTGTAGTCACGATTTAACATAGTTTATGCTCTATATTTTATTGAAATAAACAAAAATATTGTGAGCTGGAATAAGAAAAGAACACCATGGCACATAACTTCGGTTAAATTAAGAAATAAAACACAATGAAGACGACTACTTTCTAATTTTGTTACCATCAATTAATCAATAATGGAAAAATCTTATTTTGTAACCCCTCATAATTATGTACAATATAGCAGCTATTTAAAATTGACTTCTATAACTTAGCATTAGAAAGCAAAAACCCAAACATCGTCACAGTAAAAGGAGGCAATCATATACAAACAAACCGAAAGATAAAGCCAAATCCAGGGGAGAGAACATCTATAGCTATATCATTTGCAATATAAGAATGCAACCTGCATCGTAATATCGGGGGTTTTAAAGAAACAAAAAATTAAAACTCCACCAGGTGTCAACTGCTTCGTTATATCAGGGGTTTAAAATTAAAGAAATCAAAAAATAAGAAACAATAAACCCCACCAGGTGTCAATTACTATGCGTCCTCTTTAGGTTTCAGGTAGCATTTATTCTTAAATGAAATAACTATTTTTTAAATGACAAATTCTAGTTTTTTTAATGTCTGTTCTCTTTAGATTTGTCATAAAGGATTTGTATGGGGTTACTTTTGGCGCGAACAAATGGAAATTTATCAAGCAAGGAAAATGTAATCCCGAGGTTGTCGTTGCTTTTATGTTTAAATGTTACACTTATACGATTATCATCACTTTTTATTTTTGGTGCCTTTTAACAGCTTGTCGTAAGGTGTGGATATTTGTCTATAATGGAACGTTGTAAGGCAAACTGTAGAAGTCTGTAATTAACACGTTTTGGATGGCTGTCTAATAAATTATCATACTGCACTTCTTTTTTTCTATATCTGACATTATGATAAGGACCACGGGCCTTTTGTACAAGAACTCTATGTATTTCAACGGATGCAGCCTGAGAATTTTTAAAGTCAGACAAAACTTCAAAAAAGTTACTTTCGTATCTCTAGACGCTGTAACTTAGTTGCCAAGAATCGGTCTTGATTGTAACCCCAAAATGTTATTTAATATAATTAATATAAATTATATAGGTATTAAAGTCTTTTGTGCAATTTGAATTTATTTTTCAAAATTTAAGTAATTTCTTTTTGATGAAACTTAAATAAAGCAGTGGTAAAGGGAGATAAACACATAAAATTTAAAAAAAACATAAAAAGATGTGATATGATTGTTTATGAGACAGCATCTAAAACCATGTAAATCACAAACTATTACAGGTTGCCTAAGGCCTTCGGTAATGTCCTAGTCTCCACTTCAAGGCCTTCGATAATCTTCAAATCTCCACTCCCTACGACAAGCTGCAAAAGTCCCCAAAATAATAATAATAAAAATGTAATGATATACAATTGTAACTAAGATCTAAAAATTAAATCATTTTTAAAACATTAGCCCAGATTTCAGGCCTCTATATTGGGCTCAGTCATAGGAGAGTTTTTTTACGATAAATAAAAAACTCTCCTTGGACTGAGGCCAATAATCGTATCTTAATCGTTTGACTTATAACAAAATAAAAGTACTATCCAGTAACAAAGCTAGCAGGTCTTCTCAAAGTACAAAATAATATTATTATTATTATTATTATTATTATTATTATTATTATTATTATTATTATTATTATTGCATATTATGTTTTTGGTTCATTATTATCATTATTATTATTATTTTATTATTATTATTATTGCATATTATGTTTTTGGTTTTAGAGGAGTTAAATCCTGCAACTGACAAGTGAGGCGGAAAGTGTTCTAAATAATACAAAAAATTGTAATATTGGTTAAGGGTCAAAGCTGCGTTTCTCAAATTGAACTGAAACTATTTTTTTTAATTGTGGTCAGGAACCCTGTTTTACCTTAATTCGCAATCACAATATGATAATACAAATTTGTCGTAGTAGATTGGTTCGAAATTTATAGTGTAGAACAAGGAAAGGAAAAAAATCAGGAATCAGAATGTCAATATACAGCATTTACCCGAATTCAATGTTTATACGTATCTTGTAAAATCATGTTTTTTTTCGTACCTTTGCACTGTATCATATTTTGGAAACGAGGGTTTTTAAATACCATTCGGTTGATGCTAATGTCCGTTTGTCTGCTACAATTTTCAAAGGGCAGAAGAATGTGTCACAATATTTAAGTTCAGTAAAAGGCCTTTTAAGAGGAGGTAATTGCTAAAGGATGCCTTGATGAATTTTCTACTTTTATTACATTTGACTGCCTTGTAAAGACGAAGCTCACGTAAATTACATTGAATTAGATAAAACAGTTTATTTGTCAAATGTTTAATTAAAATATTATTTATTTTAGGACAAATGTTTTATAAGTCATTTTTTCGCTTTGCATTATAAAATAAAACAATGAAAATATATAACAATACTGATTCAAGGTTAAAGCTATGTCAGTTTCATTCCAAGGTAATTAAACAACTGATGATTCTCCAGATATCAACACTTAATTTACATTACTTTAAAGACCCTCCCACTGATTACACAGAGTGCTCTAAACCAAATACTTAGAAAACTTCTTATTGTCAATAAATACTTCTATTAATAATTCCATTAACTTCTAAGTATTTTCTATTGAACAGACATACTTTCGACGACTGCATGCATGATAGTAATGTTTGCGCTCTACATTCAGAGATGAACTGAGATGGAGCAATAAGTGTGAAGATTTCGCGACGAATTCAGTTTGGAATGTTGAGGTATGCATCTCCTTTTTGGGAAATTAAACGGAAGTTTTATAAAACTAAACGTTTAGAAAATAATTTGCAAAATAACTACATAAATGTTTTGCAAGACTTTTTATCCTTTGCCATTTTTTTTTCGTTCTGAAATCTAGGTGGCGATATTTGGGGGTGTAAGTTGCAAACTGTGGAGGATCTAATCATACTACCTAAAGTCTATTCGTTGCTGTATCAATATATTCCTTTGTATTGTGGATAATTAAGTTCTTTTTTAAATTTTTATTTATTTATTTGTTTATTTTTGTTCCCCAAGCTTTGTCGAGATGACTTCATTTTTTCCTCGTTTTAAAGAGAATTATATGGTTTATATTTTTGTAGCTTGAAATGAAAGTTTCATGACTCGTCATAAGTTTATATCTTTTGATGCAGTCACATAATTCATTTTTCTTTATTCTTAAAAAAAAGGTAAAATGAAACAAAGGTCACCATTCGCAAGTATTCTTATCAACGGGCATACAACAACATAGAATTTTATAAATTTGTTTGTAGATTTGAAATATTTATTTGAATAAAAAAATACAATTTGAAGCAAAAATCATTCTTAAGATTTAAATTTGAGAATATGTATTAACATACAAAGATATTGTTCAAGATTTTATATATAAAATCGAAATGACCTATTTATATAGAGAAGCGTGACTTTTTCGGAAATCATTAGCCAAAGATTATGAGAATTAGTTATGATTTCAACGAAAAAGGAAGACTTCCTTCTTAATCAGGTTGATCCATGCAACCCCATGCGTTCAAACCGGACAAGGGTGTAGGACGATGACACATCTTTTTCTCTCATTTGGAAAATCTAATTCCGGAAACATGTACTTGTTAAGTTTCCGTACCATGGTATATCCACAAGAAATGACACATTCGTTTAACTAATTATCAAAATATTTTGTTTTAAATATACTTATGTCAATTTATAAATAACATTTGAAAAGAATATCCCCATATTGGATCGGAAAATCATTTTAAACGTTATTTGATTTGATATTATTTCCGTTTTGACGGATATTTCTCTAATCTGTTTGATGTTTTTAAAAAATCCTAATCTCAATCCCATTTCAGTCTTATTTCATAATCTGACCTTGTTGGTTAGTTTGGAGATTTAGTCCTTTCGTTTAAGTGTCGTTTAAATCTTCAGATGATTTTTCTTTGTTTTGCAGCTTTAACATTGTACAGTCATAAGATACATGCAAGATATATATGATATAGCATTCAATCAATGTACAAAAGATAGTTTTCAATCAGAAACTCAACTAACAATAACACTGATTCTCTGGTTTATTAAACATCGTACGATATAAATAGGAACAAAAGATGTGATATGATGTAAAATGCATAAAGTTTAACATGATATATATTGTTGTAGAGAACAGTTGTTTTGTATGTATTGGCGACTTATACATGTACAGCCTTATTAAAATAAAACTGACCGATTGATAACCATTAATCAGGACCCTATGACGAACATTCATACCATGTTTGGTCTCAATCCATTCAACTGTTCACAGGGAAATCATTAGTATGTATTTCAATAGTACCCTCTTAGTGAAAAAAATAATTCCCACTGGCACATCGACACAAAAGTATCAACACTTGGTCAGCACGTCATAGAAACATTAATTCATCTATCTATTTTTGTCGTTCTTTGTCGTTTCTCACAATAAATAATATGGATAAGCGACGGATCCAAACTGAAGACTGTAGCTCAATAACAACTGTACATCATAGCATGCCAATTCACAAAAACACACCATATAAACGATTTATATAAAAGGAATTCGAAGATACCAAAGGGGCAGACAGAAATCGTCAAGTCGGAAGACAGACAAGACCGTGGCCAACAAAATGAAACGAAAGAAAAACATAGAACACACAACAGCACACTGAAACTATTATATAAGGCAGATCTACGAAAACATGTTTCTTTTCAAGAAAAGCAAGGAAAAGGTAGAAGGTTAATGTAGAGGGTACAAGTCAGTAAGCACGGCAATCATTAGAATAGGACAAACAACGAAACCAGTTTTTGCAAATAAAATTGCATATGCAGAGATTGCCGTTAAGCCTATTTGTCCCAGAAAATGTCCTGATAGAATTCCCACTATATTATTGCAAGCTCCTAATCTCCCCGATTGAACGTTAGGTGTAAATATTGAACAACGGGCCAAATAGCAAGTGTATCATGATGAACGACAGACCAAATACCAAATGTATATGTTAAACGACAGGCCAAATACCAAGTGTATATGATAAACGACGGGGGAAATACCAGGTGTATATGTTAAACCACAGGCAAAATACCAGGTGTATATGTTAAACGATAGACCAAATTCCAGGTGTATATGTTGAACAATAGGCCAAATACCAGGTGTATATGTTAAACGATAGAACAAATACCAGGTGTATATGTTGAACGATAGGCCAAATACCAGGTGTATGGCCAAATACCAGGTGTACATGTAAAACGACAGGCCAAATTCCAGACGTATATGTTGAACGACAGACCAAATACCAGGTGTTCATGTTGAACGACAGGCCAAGTACTACAAAGTGTATATGCTGAACAACAGACTAAATACCAAGTGTATATGTTGAACGACAGTCTAAATACCAGATGTATATGCTGAACGGTAGGCCAAATACTAGGTGTATATGTTGAACGACAGGCCAGATAACTGAAATGTTAATTAGTTTAGACAATCAAAATGAAATTAATACGAAACGACACCAGTACGTGGGAACGTTGTTTATTTTGTTTATAACAATATTGTCAGAGTAAAACTCATAGACTATAATTCGATTGGTACTTTTTGTCATACAGAATATATTCCTGGGGCAAGATAGCCCAGAAATGTGCCGTACGCATTTAAAAGATATCTTTTATATGTTAAGAAACAATGTACTAAAGATTCACCCGAGGCGCTCCTACCAATACAGCAGAAAGCAACATTAACCATGTATTTTTTATGCCAAACAAAATGATAAACTGAACTCCCTTTATAATATCATCGTTTGCTCATTAAGATAATTAGGCCCAACCATTTGAATTGTACAAGTTAGTTTTTGTTTTCTTTCTTTCTTTGGGGTGGGTGTGATATAGGACAATACAGTTTCCTATGCAGTTAATATAGGCACATTTTAAATTTAGGTAGTCTTGCAGCCATTTTTTCGAAGGTTTTATTTTTTAATACAAACAACTTTTTTCATAATTCAACTTAAAAGGTCATTGATTACATCAACTTACTATGTACATACATGTTTTGGTATATAACCAGACGTCATTTCCTTTGCCTGGGTAATCAGACGTCAAACAAATACACAACTTGTAAATATTTAACATAAATGTATTAATATAAATATATTATAATATTGTGCAAGTTTGTTTTTGCATCGTGGCATATCATTTTCTGTTTATTTTGATCTTTGATTCTGATTTGGCATTATTGGAAAATGGCTTTTACCATATTAGAATGATAATAACATTACATGAATTCACAATAAAATGTATTGCACTTAGTAGATGGCCCTACGTCGGCTTCCTTCATTGGTCTGTTTAGATTTGAGTACTTCTTTCACTATGTTTGGATCTCGGACTTCCTTTTTTTTTTTGGTTGTAGAGCTACTGATTAGACGTTTCTCCTTAGAATGCACAAATATCATAAATAAATTCACCATATCTATTCAACTTTGGTAAACGTGTATTTTAAAACCACATGGTTGATGCCTATGCAATTAGACCAGATATCCCCAAGGGTATTCACCGGCCCAGTTGTCAGATTTGTCTGACATGTTTTTTTTTTTTAAATTGGTGTATTTGTTTTAATTCTGATGCAAAAAAAAAATACATAAAGGCTTCGAAACGTAATGGACTAAGTTGTTGTCCTTGCCTTCAGTGATCGAAGACCTCTGTTAGCACCCAAAGATTAAGAACCGTTTTCCGGTTAGTTTTTTTCTTAAACTATAATTGAAAAAGCCTGTGAGTTTACTAATGTTTAATAAATATGGTGAGTTTTGTAATGCTAAATGTACATTTCACTGAGTAGTCTGACATCATTAGCATAAGGACCAAAACATAGGAAAACCTCCGAGATCCAAACATTAAAAATACCTATAATTATTGAATAAAGTGGTATACATGTGTTACCGCTGTTTCTAAACAGAAAAACAATTCATAAAACGTAAGGCCATTTAGTTTGTCCGAATGTTTTGCATTCCCAGGTGTTTCTAAGTAGGGATAATAATAAACCCCCTTTTTCTATAATAATGGTGATGACTATGGATATACAGCTCTTTGTAACATCATATCAATTGATCTAACATATATAGAAACTCTTTTTTCGGATCTTAAATATTAAACAGAAATAGTTGCAAATTGAATTTATAACTTTTTGGTTAATCTCCTTGCAGTTTGATGTACAGCCCTTAAAAGTTATCTGATCTTTCCAAACTTAAGTTTTCTATTTTAATTGTCGAATTGCCCTGCATCAACATATTTATTTCAACATGACAAAAGGTCACATGCCTAAAAGCTGCATGTGACATGCAGTGGTACAAACAAGTATGTTTTCAGGATGTTTCAATACAAAAACAGATCATATTTTAAAAGATCGTGAGAAATAATCTCATAATTAAATCTATTTTATGAAATTTAAAGGATTTATACGACTTGTTTTGAAAAAAATTCTAACAGTTTGTCAAAGTTGTGTGGGATTCATATTAAAATAGTTCCATTTTTCCATTCATTTTTTTTGTGTAATAATCTTACTATGTTACAGAGTTTGATTTATTGTTCATGTATATTTATAATTTAATTCACGCTTTTGGGAAATCAATTCGATGTTGTAAAAGAGTTTCGTGACGATACTTTGAACTTATTATTATAAACATTTCGTAAAAAATATTTTGTGACTATCTGTTAAAATCAAAATTAAACCAATGTTGCATAAGTATGTTAAGTTTTCTTATGTCTGGTGGACCGCCTCGATGGTGTAATGGTTAGCGTCTTCGCGTGTGGAAGGTCGTGGGTTCGATCCTCGGCCTGGGCAAACCAAAGACATTAAAATTGGTATTTGCTGCTTTTCCGCTAAGCAAGCAGCATCTAGAACTAAGAACAAAGACTGGTTTGCCCAGAGTCAGAATAATGTGTTTGGGTAAAGTGGCACGTCTTCCTGTTGCTTTCCTGAGCTAGCACGTTAAAAATCCGACTCTGTGTGTCGGTTTAGTAGCAGGGTTCATTCATTATTACTCATCACTAATATGCTCTCGTGCTAAATATGCATGGAATATTTGCCACTGGACGTTAAGCACCATTCAATCAATCAATCAATTTTTTTGTCTTGTGCGCATTTCAAAGTGTAACCTCTCATCAGTAGCCATCAGTTAAAATAAAATTTCTGCCTTTAATGAACTTGCATTGAATTTCATAACAATTTGACATAATAATTGTAGTTTCAAATAGTTGAACTCATAATTTAAAGGTCAAAACTCAGGCAATTTATCATTCACAATCTTTCTTGTCAAAAGGTATAACCTCAATGTATATATTTTGTAGTCAACAACTAAAGTGCACAAAAGTCTTTTAAATATTTTTATATCAATATAAAAGATTCATTTCAGACGTATACATATCAAATTTGATCTTATATTTATAGCCAGTCATGGGAATTTTTTTGTTAAAATTGGAACCTTACACAAAGTAAAGTGATAATGAAAATGTACATACAGGATGAAAAAAATAGTTCCGTTTCTCAAGAAGCTTTCTTTTTGTAATTGGTCATTTTATTGGAACTATCTCGACCAAAAGCAATAGGAAATAATTCAAATTCGACTGAATAAGATTTGACAATTTAATTAAATCAATTTTCTCGAGTTTTAATCATCATCTTCACAAACGCAATACATCAAATCACTGCATTTTTGGCTAGATGATCACCATTATTTAATGATACAATTTTTTTTCAGTCTATCACTAGTTTAACGCTTACATTTTTCAGTTTCTTCTCTGCTGTAGATGATAGGTTCAGACATTGTTAAAAATTAAAGAATTCAATCCAATTCTTGATATATTTTTTCTAAGCGGATGAATAGCTTCTAAATATAGTTCTTATTCTTACTGGAGTAACTTTTTTCAAAATAAGCGTTTTGTTAAACTAATCGATTTTATTTTGTTCAGCATTGATCGGACACGTTCTAATGAATTGATATGCGAAGTTCGGTATCATGTTGAAAACTGGCATCGAAAAAACATCTTAAACGTCTTACCTAGCACTTATAAAGCAGAACAATTTCAATTGGCAGAATATAGCATATATATAAAAAAATTTAAACATTTTTGGTATTCATTTGTTCATATTCGCCCTACTAATATCTAAAGATATGTTACGCTCAGTACATTCAACAGTTTAGAAATATGCAGAAATCTATACTTATATTTTATATTTAAAATTCCATTAAGACAGTAATGTTGAAGTGTGAATTTAAAACGAGTGTTTTACCATAATTCATACAAATAACAGAAAAGTGACCTGATGATGTTTTTACAAAAGCTATAAAATGTTAAAACAGACCTTTTTCTTCAATTTAAACACAAATTGCCAGTGTTTTGAAATTCTTGATAAGACGTCTTTTTCTGGTTCGAGCATTCTACTAAAAATTTCTATTACAAGGTCATCAACCTAACTTCTCTCTACGAACACCTATTTGGGGATTGTATACTTTGCTGAATGTTCCGTTTTTAAATTCTTTTTATTTTTCTAAGTCATCTAACTATAGAAAGTCAATTTTTCTTTGTTCTACCTGAAGTTTTCAGATATTTTTAGTAAAAAGTCGTATCAACCTCTTGATGAAAATTGAAATAAAACTAGTATCATGAAATTTCTCTTTTCAAAGACGTATTATTTAATATTAATCTAATATATGCCATATGTGATCAAATGTTAACAAATATAATTCTGTTTTGCTTATTCTTCCAACCTTTTTTATCATATAAAATCAACTAACTGTGTAATTTCAACATGTGCGAATAAATTTTTGCATCTATTTTAATTCGAAAATTTTCACATGTATATGCTTCTCTGCAGTATAAGTTACAAAAGCACATATAATAGGATCTGTGTTTTTTTTTTTTGTTCTGAGCTTTTTGTAGTAGTCTCAAAACATTGATCGTTCACACGTCAGAATACATACAAGATATCCGAAATCTATGAATACTAGTTGAAATTAAAACAAACGAATGAAGAACGGACTACACAAAAATCGGATTACACAAAAAACTAAGTATCATCCCTGTCCTACACAGCATCTGAAATGTATCCGTTTTGTCTAAATAATTGATTTATTGATTGTTAATTGTTTAACGTCCAGCTGCAAATATTTCATGCCAATTAAGGACGAGAACAAGTTATCAAACAATAAATCATAAAAGAGGTTTAGCAGCGGGTAAGGCCGGTGAATTTAATAGCCACATGATGCTAAATTGGGACTGTTTGGTATAATAGGGGCGGAAAATTTGCCTAAGCAACTGGTCAGCTACGAACCACTCATTACGAGTTGTTGCAAAGGGATCTTCGTCGCACGTGTTTAACCTCCTGGAGGAGAAAACGAGCAACCAATTTTCAACCCCGGCTACTCTCGGGATGGTTGAGTATTTATACATCCCGCCCAACCAACGGATGCCCTTTTAGCAGGAGTTCTACCTGCAGG
>JAULBM010266288.1:0-16626 GCA_032357055.1 Geukensia granosissima
GAGGTGCTACTTATTGTAAGCCTACAAAAAGGAACAATAAAATCGTTCCCATTTCTGAGAGGATATGTAGTTATACTTTGAATCGTGGGCGGAAGGAGTTCACGTAAATATTGAGGGGCAGAACCATTTTTTATATTGTACAATAATTGGAGTTTTCTGTTATGACGGCGCTCTTCTAAAGGCTCCCATCCAGTTTCTAAATATAAATTTTCAGTTTTTGTAAAAATTGGCAATCCAGTTACAATTCTAGCAGCGTCTAGCTGAACCTTTTCAAGTTTGTTAATATTATAATTATTACAATTGTCCCAAACTTCACATGCATATTCCAATATAGGACGGATATATGTGATATACATTTTTGACAAAGTTTGCCTATTCATCTTATATTTCAGTTTACGCAATGCTCCTAAATGTTTTCTAGCGCTCTTTATTATATTATCAGTATGTTCGTTCCACTTTGCATCGTCAGTTAATGTTACTCCTAGATGTTTATGACTACTTGTTGTTTTGATTTCATTACCATCAAAGAAAAATCGAAATTCTTCTGGATCCTCTGATTTAGAAAAAACCATGATCTCAGTTTTATCAGGATTAAAAGACATCAACCATTTTTCAGACCAAATATTAAGCTGGTTTAAATCATTATTTATAACATTTTCAATATCAATTTTATTTTGACTAGAGTATCCCAAAGATGTATCGTCTGCAAAAAGTCTGGTTAATGAACGTAGATTTTCACCTATATCATTTATATAAATCAAGAATAGGAGGGGGCCAAGAACAGAACCTTGAGGAACCCCTGCATATAAATTTGTCAAAGTTGATGAGTAATTCTTATTTACTACCTTTTGCTTCCTTTCATGAAGATAGTCTTTGAACCAATTTAGTAGATTACCTCTCACACCATAAGCATTCATTTTATGTATCAACCCAACATGCCACACTTTATCAAATGCTTTGGAGAAATCGGCAAATACAAAACAACTAATATCTTTATTTTCTAGTGAATTCAATATTGAATTATACAATTCAAGTAATTGGTGAATTGTTGAATGTTTTGGTAAAAACCCTGATTGAAGTTCATAAAATAGCTTATTTCTTACCATGTGGTTGTAAACATGTTTATAAACAACTCTTTCCATCTTTCTTATGGGATTATACTAGTCAATGGGTACCCCCCCCCCCCCTAACGAGTGGTCGAAGGAAAAATAAAACAATTAACCTAATTATCAGTTTCGGCGAACTATAAGAATCAAACAGAAGGTGACTCAATACGACTAGAGGATATCTTAATTACAATAAATACACTAAACTTAAATACATGCAAAATGAATATACATTTTTGTACATCTCAAATGAATGCTCGCGGTTACTGAAAGCAAACTCGTTGTGAGTTATAATAAATGATCAAGTTTTTTTTAACAATTTGATCCGACTTCGAGTGCAGGAAAGCTATTAGTTTACAGTGGTTTTTTAGTTTTGTTCTGTATTGGTCCTGTTCGATAGTCAAGAAAGTAAAATTATTTTATTTATGCAGTTTTTTCCTCAATGATACATTGTAATATTATGTTTTGTATGTAATGTGTTCGATTGTTGCTGGTGAGCGTGTTACTCTTATTACAACATATACTTTAAGATAATGCCAGCTATAAATAAATATGATATCTAAATGTATACAGAAAGAAAGAAGTTGACATGTTGAAATAACAAATCAAGTTATTTCCTAACTAGTCACTTATTGTTTATATTAGCGTACCAAAACATAAATACTTTGAATTGATTAGTTCAAGTAGACCGTTGGTCTAGTGATTGTCATTGGACTACAGAAAATCGAAATCCCATTAAATTAGGGTTAGTCTTGGTAGAAGCAATTTTTGAGAAGCGAAGAATTATCCAAGGTTTTTGAGAAGAGAATAATTATCCAAGGTAAACTAGACTCTGGTGTTCTCCCTGAATAGATGCATAAACTCGTACAACAGGCATTTATGCAGTGACCAGAGTTAACTACTTACAGGGATGTATACGTCCCTGCTATTTATAGCCCCGCATCACTTAATATGAACAAAACTAATCTCCATCTATCACATCCAGTTCAAAAATTCATAATTCTTATATGCACAATTTTAATAAAATTGAAACTCCTTATCAGGTACACATCTTCAAATCATGAATAAATTTCAGATCAACTTTGGATTCAGTGGGTTGAAAGGTTAAAGCGGCGCTGAGGAAACAAACTTGAGCATCGCATGTGTGAATCAATTCAGAATCTTGAGTGTTCAAAAACGTAAAAATCCAAATTGAAAATCTTTATATCAGCTGCACATCTACACTTCAAAAATAAAACACAGAACTTGGATGTGATGTTCTCAAAATTGTTAAGTTCAAAGAGACATAACTCTGTTAAAAAAAGACATAAAAATAAATCGGTCAGGTGGTAAGATTATTTCGAAATGTTCTCAAAATTGTGTACACATTTTGATCCGGAAAAGACGGGCAAACAGAAAGACTGATTCTATACGTTGACCTCAATGCTATATTACATTAGTACAAAGAAAATAAAACAATACAATCCCTTTTTATGCCGTGCACACAAATAAATTATATCAATACAGTTCTTAGACAGATAATTTTACGTCTTTTATTTACCAACAGATGTCATCATCCCTCGTCAAGGAATCCACATCACTATAAATTTCTGGATACACAGACATATCCATGCAGCTCAGAGTGTTCAAACAGCACCAGGATTCGGCACTCGAACCTAGTAATAATAACAATTATATGATCATTTAATATGAAAGGAAGATTTTGACATTTATTGTGGGTGGCATATATTAAATATCCATTCCTGGACAATTTTAAATATTTCTGGACTGACTAGTCGGTCCTGCATTTTTGGTCAATGAAATTACTCCTGTTAAGGCTCCTTACAGGACAAATCCACAATAGTTTACAAATATATCGGTGGACAACCATAGGGTCCTTTGTGAATCAATTATTGTCTGTGCTGACAGGGAAGCTAATTCCAGATGAAATTTTATTGAAAACTATCCAAGAACCATAACTAATTTTAATGATCTTAGCAGTTTCATAGTAAGATTTTTAAGTGAATAATACAGAGCACGTATAAACACTATTCGGTTATGACTATCATCTTTTTGAGCTGGATACAACTCATTCAGGAAACATTCAATGGCTTCAGACAAGAAGATTTCTATTGATATTACACCAAGTTTATCTTTGTATGTTGCAATACTGGTTAAGAACCATTCCACTTGGTATTGTTCAGTTGGCCTAGCCATTTAAGATATTAGAAATTGCTTATAATGAATTTCTTATAGGGTTCTGTTTAAGTGGCTACCATCTTGGATATGTTATTTTACTTTGTTTTGGCGAATATCGTCTTTTCACAGACGATTGCCACCAAAACAAAGTAAGTTTGAACCGGATTTTTAAATACCAAATTACCAATGTTAAATAAATATTGAACATTTAGGTATGCTATATGTACATTTCAAGGAGTATCCTCTCATCAGTAGCATTGGAACCGAAACATTGGGGTCAAAGATTCAAATAAAAGATGCCCAAAATACCAAAATTACACGCAACGAACTCTTTGATTAGCTCAGTGATATACCAAATGAAATAAATCTCCTTGTTTTTGGTTCAGACCAATTGAGTGATGAACTTGACATCCGTATTTTTAAATCCACTCAAATTTATATCATAAAAGTAAGCGATTTCTGTAACTGTCTGTAACTGTCTCATACTACACAAGTTAACTAATTTATTGTATGAAACGTCATAATTTCATGTTATAATTTATATTGTTTTTCCATATTATTGATATTTGTCAAATATGTGTTTTATTTTGAATACTTCTTTTTGTGAAATCACGAGCGTTTGGAAACGGATTGATATAAGCTATTCAACTTGTTTCCGAATCCTTTATTTGTGTATTATATTGTATTGTCCTAATTATCAGATTTCAAAATAAAATATGTTTACACCAAAGATTCAAGTATAGCAAAAGCAGTCAAATTCAAACAAATCCAGATTGGAAACCAAATCCGACGGCAGGGACAACTACTAAGTTCATTAGCGGCCTTTCCGTATTGTTATAGAATTTTTTCAAATGCAGCAAATTTCCGTAAAACATTATCTGATAAATTTCATGTCAGACAAGTCTGACAACTGGGCTAGTAAATATCCTCGGAGACCAGTGTTCCATTAGCAGAGGTATCGACCCAGTCTTTTTAAAAATGCAAAATTACCAATGTTAAAAAAATATGGAACATTTAGGTATGCTATACGTACATTAAAATACTTTAGGAATATTTTAATGTGATTAAAGAGGGTTGCTAATTGTCTTTTCTAAGTATAATACCGGTAGATTTTGTACCCTCATTTCATGTGTAAGGAACAAAGTTTGGTACATTTATTACATGTTTTATTCCTTGGTAAAAAAGTGTTATTTCAATAAGTATATGGGATGGTCATAATTCAAATATCTCAATATGAGAAATAGCAACCATAAATCAAGCTACTAAACAGTAAAACATTATGCAAAAATCAAAATTGCATACCAGCTCTGTCCTAAGGACAACACATTCAGATCAAGGAAATGATTATGCTCTTAGGATCAAAGCCGCAAAAAGCAAGTCTAGCGCTGGAGAAAAATATCTTGTAATAGCTCTAATATACCATTAGGAAATGATTTAAATTTTAATCAACAGAATCTGCATGTAATACATACAATAGGACAAATTTGAAAGCCATTTGCATATAAAACGACAACATGTAAATAATATACGTATACCGGACTTAAGTAATAAAAAATGAACAAAATAATGTTATATAAACAACACAGGATCCTATTGAATAACCTAAAATAAACCGATTCTACCATATTATCCTGTTTGTCCTTGTGGACACAATGGGAACTGTATGATACTCAAGAGAATTATTACTTCAAGAAAAGGGAAGTTTTGCACATGCCTTTGGAGTATGGCATATACTTTATGTATGTATTTTACTTTGAATACAAAGATTCTATATATAGAAATATCCCGAAAATAAACGCTATGTTCCTTAATCAAACATGTTGTAGATCAACGTGTATTTGTAAAATACACTTGTTTTGGAGTAAATTAATTAGAAACATGTAATATAAACCAACTTAAGGTTCATTGAGCTGATCAGCCTGTATCGCTCAGTTAGGATAAATGACTGATAAAACACCAAAATTATACAATTGAGCATATTTCGTTACCATAAAATCAGTCCTGTTTCTATTTATATTTAAAACCAGATCTAATTATTAGGGCTCAGTTGTTCAACACATTTAATGAAGAGTTAAATTTAACTCCAGGTTTAATTTGGTTGATTTACACAGGGTTTAACCGCACGTTAAAATTTAACTACGAGTTAAATATGTTGAATTAACAACTGAGCACATTGGCTTTAGAAATTAACAAGTCGGCTTAATGATGTATTTGGTGGCTATCAAAATCACCTTGTGGTGCTTATTTGTGCATAATTATGTCTTACGATCGTTCGGGAAAAGCTGCACTATATCTTCAAAGCTAAAGATTTATTAAGTAAGTTTTTCCAAAATATATTTTAAGTATTTGTGAGCCAAAATTGCTAGCTTTATATACATATATTCAGTTTTTTATCAGGATATTTTCCCTATGCAAATAATTTTCTTTAATATCAAATAATAACTTTTTCCTAAAAAGGGATAAGTAACGCTGTATTATAGTAGCTTGTATATTTATGGTAGCCAACTGTAAAAGATAGAATGTTTAATTATCTTATCTATATACAGCTATTAAACGGCTTCATCTATAAGGTTTACTTGTTGTTGGGAATATGGGTATTATTGGAGATAAGTCATAAACACACTGACTTTAACAATATATGCATTTTAACAGTTGAAAACACAATTGCGTTGGCAACTTTGATTAAGGATTAAAATGATCTCGATCCCACTAGAACTGCACATTTTGCTCGTTCTGTGAAGGCGCTCAAATACAAGATTCATACAAATTTACGGTCCCTACTAACAGTTTCAAAAGAGAAGAGTTTTTGAATCAGTCAATCAAAAACAAGAAATTCTTATATTTCCTATAATACACAACTTATAACATCTATAGAGGACATTATATAATAACTTCCATACCTGTTTGACTTTGTTTAAATGAACATTTGAATCAGTCGAAAAACAAGAATTTTCGGTGTCGACAAAATAAACATTTTCTACAAAATATCTCCAAAAACGCTGTACACTAGAATTCAATTCATTTGGCATGAAAGGAAAGTTGCATCAAAAAATTATCCAATCATAAATAAAAACAAGCTGTGGAAGCCTCATTTGTATGCACATTCCATGGAAGCATATCCATAAATGCTTCAGGTCAAGTTTCAATCCATATGACACAACGGTTTCAATGAGACGAATTTTAAAAGATCGACCAATCAGAAAAAAGAACTACTTGTGGTAGTCATGCTAATAGACCGTGAAATCTTGACTGATATTATTTACATCATCATTTCGTCACGTAGCTGTCATCGAAGCAGCAACACGTGCTGCCGAGCAAGAACTTCGACTGTAGTACAACGTGCAGTGATGGAGTAATGACCAACTCTTAACATCGCCATCGACGCAGTGACCCACTGGCAACCAGCCCTGCTGCAGTGGGTTGAGGTAGGACGCGGCCATGAAAATCACCTCACAGCGGTATCGGTCTGCTCTGTTCGGCACCGTGGCCCTGAAAAGTGCCTTTATGGTTCAACTAAAACGGCAAGTTACAAAAAACTCATCAAACCGACGCCTTTATATACAACGACAGTTCATCAAGTCGAATAAGATACAACTCAACCTAACCCCCATGACCAAATTATTTCAATCAAAGTTCCAACGAAAAGTTACATCAATACCTTAAGTTCCGAAAGGGACCATCCGACTGAGGGCATTAATTTGCTGTGTAGGACGTTAAAACCATCAACCACCACCTGATATTATTTAAAAAATGATTCAGGCCGTGTCTCAGTTCACATGGCTTAACATATCAGAGCCCGGTGAATAATTTTAAAGTTTTGACCAATCAGAAACAAAACTGCTTATGGTGGCTACGTTAGTTGGCCATGTCTCGGTTCATTTTGGCCGAACGATATTAATGATGAACATTTTAAAAATTTGGCCAATCGGAAATAAAACTTCTCCTGGTGACCACGTTAGTTGACTGGCCAGGATGATATATGCGGAAGCCGTCTCATTAATACTTCAGGCCGTGCGCGTTTACGTTACATGTAATTGGACTTACAATATCGGGGAAGAAGATTAAATAATAAAATTTTGACCAATCAAAAGCGAGAACAAGGTTTAACAGCCTGCTAATTGACCGAATGGAACGATATATGCAAACCACATTGAGGTAAAGAAACCATCGCGACTACCTTCGGTTCATTTGGTCAAGTGGTTCGGAGAAGATTAAAGAGGAAAGTTAACGGACAAACAGTCGAAAGACGGACACAAAGAGATGAAAAATGTCAATCACCCTTTGGTAGTTTATCTAAAAACCAATTCAAAATATTGCAAAAATGTTGAAACATATGAAGAATGGTAGTAATCCTTATGAATTTACTCAACTTTTTCTGGATTAACGTCTGTCCCGCGGGCACCTAGCGGGATATAGAAACTGTTCCTAATCAATCACTGATCGGTTAAAACCAACGGTTAAAATGAAAGGTCTCCTTGCGAGTTAGTCACCTGATTCGTTATCTATAAAATTGTACTTTCTAATTAGTTTACCACTTACGGAATCACAAGAAAGAAAGTAACTGGTTTCTTACCATTGAAAAACGAAGCGCAGGCAGTATCAGGATTTGATAAAAAATCCAGAGTGTTGACAACTGTTTCGTTACCATCCATATTGAAATGAATCAAATATTTAAGTGAATTTACATTTATTTCATTATTGATATGTTAAAAATTTTCAAAATTTTGCTGAGGGCAAAAGTGTAAAGAAATAAAAATCTATTATACAGATCATATCAGCATAGCTTTTACTTAGCACAACGATCTGATACTGACCAATACGTAACCTTGTACGGTCCACTTTATATTAAGCATTTTACGCTTCCACTGACTCCATTGTGAAAGTTTATAGTATGTTGTTAACTTGTCAAATATTAAGGGCATATCGTTTACTCATATCGGGCTAGACATATTACCCGCAAAAGTGCAATAATGTTTTAATAAGCTAATAAATGATTTCAGGTATGCATGTAAATAATTTGGATGGGAAATACACGACAGGTGCAGTACAAGAAGTAAAATTATGCGAGTGTCAACATTGAGAGTTGAAAAATATCGTATACCATTAGAAGTTAAAATTCTGCATATGCAGTCATATTTACATATTAAATTTATCAATTTGTGTGATAACTTTGTGACTGTCTTCATTTGCCTGTTATATAGGAATCCTTGCATCGAATGTGCAAATGTAAAACCTAAAAACTCCATATGAGGGGGCTAATAATTGTTTAGACAGCTTGCTCTATGTCTGAAAAAGAATATCCCCGAAAATGTTGGGTGTCACATCTAGCGCCCATGCACATAAATTAAAAAGTTAATTTTTCAAGTTAAAATTGACAAATAAAGAAATCACCTAAAATATCTAAACCGTACTGACACTATTCGGAAAGATAGTTAACACTACAACGGCCTCCTATAAATATTGACAGTATTTCTGTATATGGTATACATATGCCTTCGATTCCTTTACTTGCTCTAATCAGACATAAGCTTTAACTGTATGTAGTACATGTAGCCTATCGCCCACACGTTTATTTGTATATAACGACAAATTACATGTAACTTTACGCGGATACATTACTAAAAAAGTTTATTGCCTTAGGACTAGACACCGGTTTGTATAAGCCACTAGTTGTGAATAATATAGGATGTACTTCCTACAATTGCTGGAAGGTTACATGTTTAATTTCTTTCATTTCACAGAAAAATTCTATGCTGTTCAATTTGGTGCTACAATAGTGGTAGAGTTATAAAAGTGGGGGTTCTCTGTTTTAAAAACACGAAAAAGTTAATAAAGGTTTGAAAAACTAAGAATCTGCCTTTAGCAAAAATATCAATTTGGTTACTTGACATAGTTTTATAATATATGTTGTCAGACAGAATGTTTATGTTAGCTGTAATATTTTCTCTCTCTTTGCCAGAACACAAAATAGTCTTTAAAGGTGAGCAGACACAAAACCACGTTTAAAAGTAATATACATCCGTTGTTAATATTCCTAGTCTGTGTACTTTTCTTTATTTTTTGTAAACACTAAATTGGCTGTGATTAAACAATGCATCTCTGAAGATTAGTAACTTATTTTCTTTAAGCAATGTCAAATTTAATATTTCTGTATGAAGGTTACTTAGGGCTTTCTGGTATTATTTTCAATATGACTTTATTTTGCTTTGTTTTCAGTTATGAAACAACTAACAAGATCCGACCTCATCTAGGAAAGGTATATTCCATATCGGCCAGCAAGATTGTGGTGTCGTGTGTAAAATTCTAGACGTGAATACTTTAACCGTGGAGCAAGTAGTTTCTCTTGAGACGAATGAGCCCTGTCGAAAAAACCACTATACATGATACGTGACCTCGAGTTACTTCAGAGCTGCGTTAAATTCGCTAGAATTTTTAAATGCTAATGAACAAGTCGAAGTCCTAACGTTTGTCATAAAATTATGTAAGTCTCATTCGAGATGAAGTTTGCGGTAAGAGCCAGACAGGAATGTCTGTTATATCTATAATAATTATTATAAGTTCAGTTTTGGTAGTTGAGGTAATGATTGTTGAATGAAAGAACATTATCTTTGTTGTAACCAAAGCAGAAATGAAAGGTTTGGGATAGTTCTATGTCTTTTTTTCTTGCAACAGCCCTTGAAGAAAGTCAAATTAAGAGTAAAGAAACAAATCGGCCAGGTAGGAGCACCATTAATGCCCATTGGCATGATGATCAATTGCTTAAAATCTTGTCTGCAGACTGGACAAATATATTGTTAATCAAAAAGTCTAACATGCCGCTGTATATTTGATGTTTCATTATGAATTGCACTGAACAAAAATATCTAATTTCTACCCGTCAACGATGTATTGGTTTTGTTCTTCTGCAACTATGAATTAGACCTTTGAAGTGCATGTGTAATGGCTGTATAAAGGGTGAAATAAATCCAAGGTTTGATGCTGTTACAAGAAGACGGGGATCTTGAGTTTAAAGTTTATTCCAAACAGAAATTACAATTACACGTGACCCTAAAACGCATTACACATATGTATATCACGTTTTAAATACTGCGGTTCATGATTACTCGATCTCTCTACTGCAGCACTTTCAGTGTTTAATGAAAATAATTTCTAATATGGAATCGAATCAAATTGAACGAAGAGTTGCAACAAGTATAAATAAAAACCAGAAACAACGACTATCAAATAAATAATGTCTGTACTGACTACAAAACTCCTATTCTATCATTTTTCACATCCTTCATTGTCTTTTTCTAACACAAAGTACATATGATATTCATCTTTCGAGTGTTTAGTCTTTGCAGGTGGAGAACTCGCTATTTGATCAGGTCTGATATAGTCTTCGTCAGTCTTTAGTTTAGCATAAGATTGGCCATTTTCGTCAGTTTGTAATTCAAGATAACCGAAATTGGTATTTCCTTTGTCGTCCATTTTATTTTCCTCTGGAAAACTTGACGTTGGTGACAAATAATAATGATTTTCTGCCCTTTCTTTATCGCCAGTTGGAGCATTGGGTAGCTTCCTTGATACACTTAGTTCACTGTTTCTGTGCTTTTTGATTTCGTATTTTGAATTGGGCGAAGATACCATCTGCAATGCATATCATAAAAATAGGGTTATACATGTAATTAGACAGAAGATTACATACACAAATGGCAAAAAATAAAAACAAAAATAAATGCAAACAACATCTATTTGAAATATTCACAAAAATGCAGATGCAGGAAATCAGTTAACTACTTTTTGGTTTTTCTGCATAACTAAATATAAATCCATATTACTCATTATTAATAATACTTGTATTGTATGCATAGTAAATAATATAGTGTCAAATGGTATCATACATGTACATGTAACATAGTCAGTGACTGATTTACAAGATTTAAAAAAAAATTAAGGTATGGTAAAATTGTTAAATAGTACAATTTATACTTATATGGACAATCAATGGCATACATTTTAAATTTTGAAATACTATATATTTTTTAAAATTATTTTATCTTTATTATACTCATCAAATATTTAATGATCAGACTTCACTTTCATCTTTGTCATAAGCTAAACCATTGTAAAAATCGTTCGTTAATATTTAAAAGAAATAATTTGAAATATATGTCAAAGAAAGACACAATCCACAGCTGAAATAAATTGTGCACTACATACATTCTCGTTAAACTGTTGCCTTCAGTTTACTAGATTTCCGTGGGGCACGTTAACAAGTTCTTAAACATAAGAAGATCTGTACTTTGAAATTCTGATCACGAGTTAAATATTTATTCAACATAAGTTTCTCCCTTGTTTTGTCACGGAGTGACTAAATGTAGACTTGCCTGATCTTCGTTTATTTCTTCATACACACTGGATTTCCGTCTGTTGTTGGACACAGACTTGTACCGTGATGATTGGTTAGAATCGATATCGTGTCTCTCTTCGGATCGTGCTTTTCTAGAAAATAAGAAATAACCATGTGTAACTCACTGAAAAGGTTTGAAACAGATAAGGAATTTATAAACATATTAACCTAGGGTCTATGGCGTCTTACTTGGTGTTACACAGGCTTTTAAATAAGCGTGCCATACCTCCATTAATATTGACTATTAGTTTCACCCAATAAAGATGTAGTCTTTACCGCTTTTCATACCTCTTGGCACTATCGATTACTGAAACTCACCTTCGTTTGCACTGCTTTCTACAGTAAACAACACAACAGAAGACAATGACCAGCAGGAAAAATCCAGCCAGAGCACCAAAAACAAACGGTAACAATGCTCCTGGAATGAGACCCATGTCTCTACTTCCTAAACTATTGTGATCTGTTGATCTTGTAGTCTTGGTAACTGGAGGGGTGGTAGGGATCGTTCGACCTGTTAAAACAAACGTTAAGTTTAAAGATAAATGCGACCAAAATAAAAACATGTTATCTGCAAATTCACGTCAAGCGGTCGGACTAGGTTTTCTGTCCAAATATTCTCTAAAATTTGTGAAACTGGCAAATCGGTATATTCCTCCTTTCACTAGACGAATTATTTTCTTCTAGATTCAGTATCAAGCTATTTATGGAAAAACGGCATTAACTTTGAAAATAAACTGTCGCACCATATTATGAAGCTAACAGTCTTGAAACATATATATTTACCTGTAGAACAAGTGTTTTGTTGAAACAATTGAAAGGCTTTCATCTGTGGCCGAATCATGTCCTCCATCTCCTTGGATATTGTGTGACAATGCGGCCTATTAAGCTCACGTGACTTGCATTTTAAAGATTCGGCAATGTCGCTATAAAAAAAACAAATCATTTAAGCTGCAGATAAAAAAAAAACTTTAAGGCAACCATTAGTTCTTTGTCGGATGGCTACAAAATGTATCTTACGGACAATAATATAGCGCATATCCCTCGTTATTTAAGTATTACTACATTTTAACTCCGATATTTAAGAAAATATTAGTTCACATAATGTAGGAGATATGACTCCAAATATTCCATTTTTACAGTTATAATGTTATGCATAATTTTGAAAAAAAATTCTGTCGTATAGTATTACTTTATCCGAAACGTTACAAAGAGAAAAAAAAAATCATTTTATAAATTTTTTATTTTCTAGTATTGCAGGAAAATGCTAAGAAATCAACAGCAACTTTTGAAAAACATCGGATTTTTTTTGGCTCGGAATCATTAATTAGTAATTATTATATACATGCATATATACGTGTGCATTGCTTAATGGTGTATGTTGGAACATCACGTGTTCGCTCATTTGATATTGATAATCAAGCTCAACGAAGTTCTGACGAAAAGCGAAAATTTTGCTTATATTAGTGTTTTTTAAAAAATCGGGCCCTGATTTCATTTTTTTTTTTCAATAACTAAAGGACTATTATCATTTTATCATAAATTTTATGTTAAGATAATCCAGAATTTTACTGCACCAAAATTGAAATCGACTACATTAAGAAATTTTAATGGAACAATTACGAAAAGAGGCAGAAATAGATAAAAAATTAAAATAAAAAAGCATTTGTCTTCCCCAATTTGAAACCGATTGGCATTTTATACTTGATCGTATTTTAGTATCGTGTACCTGTTTTCAACTTGAGTTTGTAATACACACTTACTGGCATATGTGGAACCTTTCGGCAGCATTGTACTGTCTCGTCCCATGATGGAAGACAGATTCGTCCACATATCGAGGCAAGTTGTCAAAACATGTCAATGTTCGCTGGCAGCACTGAGCGCCCGTACTTCTCTGATAATCTAGAAAAATTCAGACCGTTAATTATAGACAAGGATTTATTTTTACATGTATATTTAATGTAAATCATATTATTATTAAAAATATTTGTTTAATGATATTCCATGTTTTTACATTCCATTGTTTGGTCTTAATGCTTCATGTATGTATGTTTTTCATAATTTAAAGGTGGGTTTACACGATCAAACTCTTTTCATCAACCTTGCTCATGTTTCCTCCGACTTTTGCTTTGCACCTGTTTTCAACTTGAGTTTGACAGTGTAAACATCTCATCCAACTTGTTTGACAACTCCATCAAATATTGGTTGAGAGTTGGAAGAATTGTCCAAAATGTTTGATGGGGCGTTTACACGATCAAACTTGAGTTAGGAACAGGTGCACAGGAAAAGTTTGAAGAAAGTTTGATGAAAAAGTTTGATAGTGTAAACCCACCTTTATACACGTATGTACATTTTTAAAATGTAAGCATAGAACTAATGAAAAACAAACCAATAATCTGGGTTAGTTTAAATGTTGGCTGATCATGTTCCACATTTTTCTCGAACTCCTCTGCTTTTATCCATTTCATAGCATTTAAAATCTTTGACCAGTGACCCCAATTTTTTTTATATCATTATGCACACCTTCAAATGCCCTTTGAGAAATTTTATAAATTCTTGTTATTTCTTCACAGGTTTCAATTGAAAGTACCTACTAAGGCAAATCCTATATTAAATCAAGAGAAATACAAAAGTTTACATCTCAAAAACATGCAGTGTATCAGCTTGTTTTATTCCAATATAAAGGTCTTAAAAACTATCACATCCAATTTACAACCCTGTTATTAAAAAGAACAGCGAAAATCTTTAATGTGCACCAACCATATAAAACAGTAAGATTCTAAATGATTTATATATTAGGCAAAATAAACGAGGACTTAAATGTTATGAGACAATATGTCTGCAGGTATGAGAAAGAAACAACGAAGAAAAATCTATAATTTTCGCACTTTGTTGACCAAAAATAGAAAAGCTTTAATGAAAAGCAAAATAACATGGTTTTTGCATTTTGTATTGATTTAAAACAGTATTTTCAAAACTAACCAATTTTTCTGCAGAATCTTATCCTCCTACTTCTTCTTTTCGTTACATCAGCTCTATCGGATGGAAATATTATAGTATCGACATCCTGTATGTCATTAGGTTCCTGTTTTGATTTCAATTCTTCATTGTAGTCATCTGTTTGCGGTGAATCGAAATCGTCCTGCGGAGGCTTTATCAAAACACTTTCAGTTGTCTCTGAATATTCAGTTCTTTCTGTACCATTGTAAAATGTAATATCAGTGGTAACAGCAGTTTCCTCGGAACTGGCAGCGGATGTTTCTCTTGTGGCCACCGTTGTTGTTTCTGTATGTCCTTGTGTATTTTTCAAAATATCTGAGCTTTCACTGACTTCGCTAGAAGCTGGCGTACTTGACAAACTTGACATCGTTTTTGGTGTTGAATTTTCTGTTGTTGGTGTTTTGTTCTTTATATTACTACGGAATCTTCTACTTTGAATCATTTGTGGGTGAATTACTTTTAGTCCGTTGTTTCTTTCCATTTTGTTTTGTATTTGTTTCTTTCGAATTTCAGGAAGATTAACTAAGCTTCCGAAATTAAGATGAGCATCCGTGATCCCGTTCGTAGATGTCACAGCATGTTTTAGTGTCTCAATATCAGGTAATCCATCATTCTCAAACGTATCTTCGGTTTCAGTTTCAATTCCAATATTGTGTCCGTCTTTTTGGTTCCTGTATCCAAGCTTTCGTTTCCTAAGAAAACCTTCCAAATCCGGCAGGTTTGAAATACTTTTTGAATGAATGTCGGTGTTACCCGAATGATCGTTAATCGGTACATTTCTAATACCTGTCATTCTTAATTGATCCGACATGTTTTTCGAACTTCCGGATTTGGTCGACTAAAGTATAACTACCTAGTATGAATTTGATGTTTTACGCAATTTCATCCAAAATTACACCCAAAACCAGTATCAATAAATATATAAATTAAAAAATGTCCAAAGCAACATATTGAAAGCGTTTGTTTGAATAATACATTAAAAAACACATGACTTTTGTTTTACACGTTGTATGCCTAATGTATATCCATCATAATTTCACACATGATTTGGTCTGTCAAATGCATAGTTTGTGGTTTAGCATACATAAATATGATAAAACTAGCGCAAAACAAAAAAGATTAGTTTAGATTTGGTCAAACTTCCCTTTATTTAACATTAAAATAGTTGAACAGAAAAGTATTTTTCATAATTTAGCGTTGAAACATTCACGATAAAGAAATAAAATTTTAGCGAGTTGATCAGGGCATTTTCGACCAATCTAAACTTCTTCATTCTAATGTAAACCGATCCATCAAACCTACGAAATATATACATAAATTAACATAAAATGCTATATTAATCTATAACATACACGTGTACAAATACACACTTTCCGAATTTATATATTTATCTAATGTTTTATTTCGGTAGTGGTAAAATCGTTGTCTACGAGTATACTTTTTAAAAAGTCCAGTTGGTTAAAGCAATAAAAATTCATAATCAAGAGCCCACGGTCAGGTACTTGGGGACAGAATTCCCCTGATTGGTATCCCAATGGTAGGTACCTCCCTATGGGTGAACCCTTTTTGGTACCCCAGTGGTACGTACCTCACTATGGGTGAAAATTAAAAAAAACAATTATTTTGCACATATTTTGATGCAAAATAATTTAAAAAAGGATTATGAAAAATATTTTACCCATAGGGCGATACCTTCCACAGGCGTACCATACTGGGAATCCTGTCCCCAAGTGCCTGTGATCAATAGTAACATTTCAGTCATTCTGTTCTTGAAATCAATATTTTCTGATATCAGTTTTAATACGTACGCTATACTGCTAATACCAATTAGTACCATTTCTGATACTTTCCGCTTTCTTCTTAACATTTACGCACGTTTTGGTGTCAATATACTAAATCAACCAATCAGATTTAGAACATACGCAAAAATAGTGCAAATCAAAACAAAATATT
>JAULBM010266398.1:0-16626 GCA_032357055.1 Geukensia granosissima
TATTGACATGTAGCGTTGAGCGTTGAAAATTTACCTTGTTTTGGTCAAATTTCAACGAAAATGATCAATTCTCAACGGAAAAGATCATTTTTCAACGGCTAAATAGGTCACTTTTCAACGGGGTCAATATTTCACCTTACACCGGCAATAAAATTTATAAAAAGGTAGAGGGAAGTCCAATGGACATAAATTGCGCCCCTTTAATAGCAGATTTGTTTTATTACTGTTATGAATTTCAGTTATGGCCAAACTTCAAAAAGGATCCTTATAGATATGATCTGATAGACAAAGGACGAGGGTCGTTAAGGCCCATATTTGGCCCAAGAATTTGGTTAACAACGATAATATCTATTATTTTTAATTTTTCATTGAATTATGCGTATAAAAAGAAAATCCAAAAAATTTATAGTTTAATTAGTTCTACAATGGTCACGTGACAAATAGAAAATGCTTTAAATGTTAAAGTACTGAGAAATTAATTAATTTGATGCAATATTTGATACTAATTTGTAGATTTTAATATATATCGCACACAAACATCACAACCAAACTCTGCACAATTAAAGATCTAAAGTACAAGTGTTTGGTTTAAATATCTTCGTGGTGTTTTTATGGGACCATATCTATTTGGAACGAAACACCTAAAAAAATTGAGTATTTTTACCGAAACTGTTAAATTCTTGTCAAAACAGTCAAATATCCCTTTCATTTTGCCGAAATGACGAAAAGTATGCAAGAAAGTTTAATGAATTATTAATAGAAGCTTATAAATCTGTCACAAAATCTTAAATTTTTGCCAAATATGGGGCTTTACGTACCTAATCCTTTAACAATACCTACTGCTACCTTAATGATATCTTTTGCGTTAATAATTCAAATTTCTACAAATATACTACTGAGATTTATCCAAAGGAATTAACCATGAATAAAGCCAATAACAGTAGCCACAAATGTCTATTTCTGGACTTAGTTATTTATATTTCTCAAGGCAAAATTTCTTCCAAAATTTACAAGAGTTACGATTTGTCATTCTCAATTGTTTATTTCCCCTTCCTAGACGGGAACGTTCCTTTGGCTCCTTTATACGGCGTATAAATTTCCCAGCTTGTTCGTTATGCCCTTGTTTGTAGTAACGTTTCTTATTTAAATAAATGCAATCTCTGTTTAGCTGTTAAATTATTAAGTCAAATATTTCTTCACCACAAATTAATTAAAACATTGACTAAATTCTTTCATAAATGTATTTGTGATGATCTTATGAAACATGGGATATAACATTCTACTTTTTACGGAAACGTGAAGAATGAAGGTCAGAAATTTAAAATTCCACGTGGTGTTAAAATTCATCTTAAACTTATCTATAAAAATATCATCAAAGCATTATTATTAAATCTTTAAATATGGTTTTTATTGGAACTAATATTGATGATTTTTTTGTACTAATATTGACTTTCTTGTTAGGTTATATACAGTTAATAATTGTTATAACATTTTCTATTTCCTGTCTAAATATTTTTATTGGCATTTGCACAACCAATGTTTTCATCAACTTCTAATGATATCTAAACACTAAATCCAATTCGACGTGTTCTTATTGACACTGTAGTAAAGGAAAACTTGGTTTCCTGATCGGTTGCTTTTAGGTTTTGAACTAGCAGATAGCATCTGTGAGTACTCTTTAGAGGTCGGTACTTTAGTTGTATCATGTTTTAATCGTATTTGCATGTTGTTGGTTTTCAGTATCGATCTTAAGTGTTTAATCCATTTCAACCGATTTGTATAGCATGTTTTTTCACACCATTGTCACAGGTTAGGAGGAGGGTTGAGCGCTCATCAATCGGTGTAACCCCGCCACATACTAAATGTGCCTGTCCCAAGCCAGGCACACCAGAAATCCAGTGGTTTTCGTTATTTAATTAGTTATTTATTGTTATTCACTCTCCAATTTTTCAATGGATTAAGTCGACTGTCGTCTTTTATGAATAATTTCACATGTTGTATTTCGGGGCCTTTTACAGCTTCCGTTATGGTATGGACTCTGGTTCATTTTTGAAGGCCGTAGTGGGACCTTAGAAGTTTAAATTCTATTGTCATTTGGTGGATGGCTGTTTCATGGACAATCATACTACATCTCCTATTTTTATATTTGTTGGTCATCTCATTTATATTGTTGGACAAAATATTATAAGTTTTAATTATGCAAGAAAATGGAAATGAATTTCGAGAAATGCGATTACTTACTTCTTTTTTGTCATTTTTGTAAAAAAAATATTGTTGAACTTAATATTATAAAGTGCTTGATTTAGAGTTCAAAATTTTAATTTTATAAGCAAAATAAAACAGAAATTAGCCATTTTTATTGTTTTCTTGCTTTTTTACGCCAACACAAGCTATTGTTATAACATTGTTGGTAAAAAATTAATCTGTTGAACTATATTTTAAAAAACTGCTTTACTTAAATTGATAAGTTTAAAATTTCCAATCAAAATAAAAACAATGATATAGAATTTCCAGAATTGCCCGATCTGTAGCAATTTTACAAGTTTTACCAAAAGATGAAACAAATGATCATTCATTGTTATTTTTGCCTCATTTCTGGAAAAGGAACATGAGGCAACGATTTTATGGTATTTTCAGTTGTTTTGAGGAGTAGACCAATCCTGTTCCTTCATGGCTCGACCACACCACTTTGTTGTAAAATGTAAAGTAGTTGTTTTCTAGTGCAAATCTGTGAAACCTTGGGAATAATATAATAGTTTTTATTTTTTTATCCCATGCTAGTTTTACTGCATTTACTAATTCGTCAAATTCATAATTTGTTTTCATACTATATATATCAAAGGTCACCGATAAGCAGTCTTGAGGATGTTTAAATGTCTCTATTTAATTGATAAAATCTTAACTATCCCTTATATATGCTTTGCTTTACGACAATTGGTAGAAAAAATTACTTATTCGTTAGTAAATGAGTTGATTTGAGAAATTATTGGTCTACAAATTTGTAGTTTGGTAATTGGTTTTTAATACTAGTACATTTTATTTTGGGAAGTATTTTTATTCATTTCATGTAATTTCGGAAACAGAAATAATTTTTCTACTTTAATATCATTATGAAAATTACCACATAAGAATTCATTCTATCTATTTGTTTGTTTTCCCACATGTTATTGATAAGATCTCTAAATTGAGTTTTAAGTATATTGTAATCTGATTGATCTGTTTCAATGTAATGTTTTGACTGAATTTGTCTGAGGTCTTTATTACTGTAATGTTGTTTAAATTATGCATATCGAATAACTTAAATTCTCAAAAAATTATGTCAGTTGTATTACGTAATGTGTGCAACGTTTTTCGATCTCCTTGATTGCCATTGACTTTCTGTTGTATTGCATGCTTGATAAATCTAATTTTGTTAAATCTATATACAGTTTTCAAGTTCTTGACATGTATCGTGTGGTGTAAAATGTGATTTACTTCTTAATGGATGATTGATATCATCACTAGTATTATAAAAGTAATAGCGGCATCTCCACGATTTCATTTTTCTCGCATATACATCATAACCTTTCTACACTTATTTTCTTATATTATTCCTGGATTGTTGTAAATTTTTCAACCTTTTTCCTAGCTAAATAAACTGCTCATCAGACATTTTCATATTTGATAAATTATAAATTATTTTTTAGGAATACATAAATAAATACATGCTTGCTTTGTTTTCTAGCTTGTTAGGTTATATTTTTCGCTTTCTTTTTAAATTAAAGCGTATACTCATTTTTAAATACTTGTAATCTGTATCTGATTTTAATACTTATAAATTTTAGTTGCATACAGATCTGCATTATGTTATAAAATTAAATGATATCAGTATGCTACCCAAATCCCCGCAAAATGAAACGTTGCACAAATAATAAAATTTAATACCTGGTATTTCATAGTTTTGTACTCCAGAATATCACTTTTTTCAAAGATACATTTATTTCAACAAAGCTCAAAATGCTTGTCAATATAGTTAACGTAGCTCATCTATTAATCTACCCGTTTATATGGCAGTGTCTGTTTTTCGAAATTGTCCCAATATTATCACCAATTTCGTCCACGATCTCTCGATAGATATTATCCCCTGGTCTTAGTCTAAATCGCAATTTTAGTGAAAAGGTAAAAAGAAATGTGAAACATAAAAGTCACGTTTTTAGTAAAGTTGAAATTTGGCAAATTTGAATATTTTTTTTGCAAAGTGTTGGGTACTACCTTTGGTAGAACCCTACAGCTACCCAAATATATTATGTTTATAATGAATACTACGAGAAACAAAGCCTACTTTGTTTTGCCGGTAAGCATCATGCGCTGCAACGTCATAGGTAATTTGACGTCGGCGTGGGTATTCACATATATAGGTCAGGAATTCCATTCATGAAGATATCGGTCACTTTCATCAAACAGTTGGATTTTAACAGTGATAAAGAGAATCAAATGAGATGTAAATGATATTACTTAATAACAGAAATACAAGTGCTTTAACAGAATTCAGTTTACATTGAAAATCAAAGTGAATCGAAGTTTGGAAACGACAGTCATTCTACAGTGAGCGGGAACGTCACAAACCTTGCTAGCAACACCCGGGTATATGTGTTAGCAACGTCCGGGTATATGGCTTTTTTAAATACGTGACGTCAGCCAATCGAAATCCGAGTTTTTACTAAGCCGGGGATAATCTCTACTGTATTTGCCTTTCCTGTGTTATGCCCCTCAAACCGTTTTTTCTTTTTGTCTTTGTTCCAATGTCATTTTTAGCTTTCTTTCTTATAGCCGTAGCCTCTTCGCCAATCTGTTTTATAATGTTGTCCTTAGATTTAATGGTTTTACTTATGAAACTGCTTTTATCTGCTGAACACTTTATGTAAATACGTCCTCGATTTCTTTATTCCGAAAAACGTTGTAATTTTATCTTTTTGCATAAAACAAGCTATTCTCTGTCCTTGACTGATTCTAATCTATTGTTCTTTTCGTCTCTTTTTATGTTTACTGCCTCGAAAGCAATGCTAAGATCATTTTGTTTATATATTCTCAGCCTCTGCCGAAAAATATGAGCTAAATTGTGCCATTCTTTGTTTTGAACCATGTGGAACCTCTTATTTAGTTTTATTTCAATATGGATGTTGCCACTAAGGCATTTATCTCATATCTGTTCTTCTTTATGTGTCGAAGCATTTAAAAGTTTTAATTATCTCTTATTATTTACTTTTATGTGTTGTTCATTTAACATATAGCTTATGTCATAATCAACTAGCGCTTATGTCCATATCAACTATTTCATACTCCGAAGCACTGTGTCAATAAAGACCATCCAGTTTTCAAGAATGTATTCGAATGATAAAATTTATAGATGTCATAGCAATAGCCTATATTTCGAAATCAGGAAACAATGCCCAAAAGTCGCATCAAGTCTGAGGCTTTGTGGATGGGGTCAAGGTGGGTGCTACCAAGTGCTCCAGATTGCCGAATCCCAATTGACGATTTTCAGTTTGCCAAGGCATTTTGTCGACTCGGTCATAAAGTCATTGTTTCTTGTGTCTCAAATGGCCGATTTCCAATTGGCCAGCACCAGTAATTTGGCATATTTTGGATACCAGAATTGGCGTTGCTTGTGTAAATTATTAGATGTGTACCATATATTTTTTCGGTTATTTAGCCGTATATATTTGTCTTTGATAATTATTTGATTTTAAAAATGACGACCTCAACTTTAACTTTTCTGTCTGTCCCTTTGGTATCTTCGAATTCCTTTTAAAAACAATCGTTGTTCAAAAATGACTGGGATTAAAAATATTTTTAATCCCAGAAAATGATGACCATATAATTTAGTGGTTGTATTTACAACATATATAAGCTAATCAAAGGTACTTCAAAAATAAACAAGTAAATAAACATTTTGTTCGTATAGATCCAGTAAAGAAATTTTAAACATTTGAAACGTTACATGAAATGTATTAAAAAAAGACAAATTACTTCAAAGGCTAATTTATTGAATTAGCAACCAAAAAAAATATGAATGGGCAAACTAGGAATCGGGAATTTTGGACAAGAAAATACAGACTTAAAGTACAAGTCGGCAATCTCGGGTTCAGCAAAATGAACTCGGCAAATATGGAGACGACAATATTATTTTGGGTTACGGTAATCTGGTATTAATTCTTCCAGCTGTAGGTTAATCGGCGATACAAATCCATAGTAGATGAGCTGTGTATTATTGCTGATTACAAGTTAATTTCCTATTGTGATTGAGGTGAAAATTAACAACAGGCGAAATTTAAAACAAAAAATAGCCAGGAAAACGCAAATTTCATTGTTTATTTAAATATTTACATAACTAGTTTTAAAGCAATTAATTTTGAAATAGCAAGTTTTACTTCCTTTTTAAGTATAAAGGATATTTTTTTTAATAAAACGTAAGTTTTTTTATTTGAAGAAGTATAGCCTTCTGTCAAAGTTTAAATTAAAAATGGAATGTTGATGGATGCTACAATTCAAAATTCAGGAAGATATACTCATGAGAGTACACAACGAAGTGACGCCAATTACTCGATCGTGAGTTTTTGCAAATCGATAATCATGATAATATTGAGAATAAACGGAAACACCTCATTTTTCTTGAATCTTATTACACCTTTTTTCAGTTCCGAACTAATTAAAAACTACATTTAACCGACATCGTCTTAATTCACTGTTTATATTTAATGAGAATTATTAAACCAGAGAAATATAATACAATAGTATTATATATCTCTGTATTAACACAATATGATAGTTCAATATTTTGAAATTTGGTTTTCTTCTGTGGCCAGGACTTTTCTTATAAGTATTTAACATTGTAGAAAGGTAAAACCAGAAGTTGAAGAAAATTGAGAGCATTCCTTTGAATAAATTGAATGTGTCTGTGTGTAGAATAATGCTTAGATTGTTATAACAGAATCCTTGTATTATATAACGGAATTCAAAGATACCAAAGGGGCAGACAGAAATCGATAAGTCAAAAGAAAGACAAGACCATGGTCAACAAAATGAAACGAAAGAAAAACATAGAACAAACAACACTGCACTTGAAAACTAAAGATGGAATAATACGAACCATACAAAAACCATGGTGAGAAGGGTAAGCAACTCCATCTCCACTAGTGGCACCCATCGTGTTAGACAAAGCCGGTGTATAGTCAAAATCGATGTTAGTCACAATCGGTATAGGAACGTATTTATAGATTGACAGTGGGAAGATACCAAGTAAAGGAACAAAACGCTAATGTCTATTCTAAACTATTATTTTCACACTTAAAATTATCTTTAATAAGTATTGTCATTAAAAGCTCAAAAACGTTATTCATTTGTGAAATCACATTTCAAAATGTCAATCATGACCAACACATTGATAATTAGTCACCGAAAAGTCAATATCGGGTATTTCCACCGTTTGCCTGGAGGACTGCTGCAACCATGCGCCGCATACTGCCTGATAAATGTCTGATATCTTGAAGCGTTTTCTGTCGCCATTCTCAGTGCAAGTGAGCTTCTAACTGTTGCAATGTCTGTGCAGGAGGCTCCAAATTCTTATTCGCCTACGCAATTGGTCCCACAGATGCTCTATAGAGTTGAGATCTGGACTTCTTGCTGGCCAAGGAAAATTGCTGACGGATTCATTCTCTAATTAAGCCTTTACTGCACTAGAGCGTTTGTCATCCATGAATAATGATATTGACGCTAACGTGTGGTTGTCAAAACAAGGCACAATAACAGGTGTAAGCACATCACTGGTGTACTTTCAACAGTAGGGTTGAAAATGATTGTTACCAAATCCAGCTTGCAATCATGCCTGTGCAGGAGGCTCCAACGTCTTATTCGCCTACGCAATTGGTCCCACAGATGCTCTATAGAGTTGAGATCTGGACATCGTTCTGGCCAAGGAAAATTGCTGACGAATTCATTCTCTAATTAAGCCTTTACTGCACTAGAGCGATGAGGTCTAGCGTTGTCATCCATGAATAAAGATATTGACGCTTACGTGGGGTTGTCAAAACGAGGCACAACAACAGGTGTAAGCACGTCACTGATGTACTATGCCAGTAAGGTTGAAAATGATTGTTACCAAATCCAGCTTGCAATCATGCGAGACACAGCACCATACCATAACTGAGCCCCCACCAAAAGGCACTATTAGAACAATGTTTCTTGGAGTGTAAGCTGCGTTACAATGCCTCCACACACGGGTTCGTCCATCAGTTACATGGAGTAAAAATCTATTTTTCTGACCAGTGTATTTTTTGCCAAGTTTGAAGGTTCCAGTAATGCCCTGCTCTGCACCAGGCCAACCTCTCCCTGCGATGGCGATTGTCAAGTGTCGGGCGTTTCATGACTCTCCTTGACTTCAGTGCCGCAGACTTTAAACGATTTCTTACTGTTCTGGTTGACAGGTTACGACCAGGTAACGACTGCCTTGTAAGACGGATGCTTGTTGCAAACGGATTTCGTCTGACCAATCTACCAAGACTCCTATCTTCACGTTGGGCTGTTACAGATGGTCGACCAGATGGAGGACGGTCGAATGCACAAATGAAATTGCGTAATGATTCTTACAGGAAACGCTCCACGGCTTCCCACTCCATAGACAGTGGTAGATGTCGATTGCTTAGTCAATATCAGTTGTCACTCTCGACAAAAACACACAACACAGCAAAACGACCATAACTCATTGAAAAGGCCTTTAAGACTATCACCCGTTTTTAATTTAAAAAGTTAATGATTAGAAAAATTTAGTTTTATAGTTTTCTACCCTATTTAGTAATATAGTTTTCTACCATGTTTTGATTCTATTTGCAGCCGGAAAGATTCAACCCCATGAAAAATTTTATTCACTCTTCTTTGCATTTGATCTAAATATATCGTAAAGGTCATTTTACAATACAAATCAATATACATTTTTGAAAGATATACTAACATTCAGATATAAATGAAAAGGCGCTTTCAGACGTTTTGAACCAAAAGGGCAAAAAAGGAACAGGCTGTTTTACTGAGCCCAAATCATCTATAACGTTTGTCCATCTCACCATTTTCCGTAGCGCACCCTCAGTACATTGATAAAAAGTTTACCTATATTTATTCCTCGAAATTCAACAGGAGGGAAAACGTGTTTTAAAGATTTACGACAAACGGGATGACTTCGACTTTCCTATTGTAAACTTTCCTTGTTTATGTGGCAATATTCGTGCTTCCCCTGCCTACACGGTTTATGTTTCGCAGTTGATACTCTCGTGTCTGTTCCAAGTATTTGGATTGTTTGAAGAGAGCGTTGCTATTGTCGCATAAATAACTACAACAAAGATACATCCAATCAAGGTTGATATCGTCCCTTCTTAAATTCTAAGGTTGTCATCATGAATTGGTCGATCCATATGGTATCAGTGTGTCTCAACAAGTTATGAACCTATTACCGGTAATTCGACAAAAAGTTGACCTCTTCTCGGATTGACGTTTACCCGTATTTGAGTTAAAAGAATTCCACGACAGGTGTTGCTCGCTGGACAAAGAATGCTTATTCTTTCCTGAGCACTTGATCCCTCTTCTGTTTTGTTAAGAGTTCGTAGATTCCAAGGTTTTTTCTTTTTGTTTTCTTTTTATCTTTTAGTTTGTTTCAAATATGTCTCGTCTTTTTGGATTATTCTACACTGGACTTAACATATTCGTTAAACTTCAGCGCTTCTTGATTCATGCTGCTTGATTAAACGATTCGATTCATATAATAGGAAGAAAAGATGAAAGATTGAAAAGCACAATCACATTATTTATTTTAGTGCACTTTTACTTCGATTGAATCAAATCATTTAATGTCACTTTAAATGGTAGTGACAAATATATTTTTACCAAAGTTTAATCGTTACTATCTTATAATACAAAGCTTGCGCGATAATTTGATCTCAGCTTTGCAAGCATGATTGCTTGTAACATTCAGAAAAGCTATTCAGTACACGTTGTCTAAATCATTTCAATAGTAGTAAAATTTTCATCGTTATATAACAAACGAAAGATATTGTGAATATATGCTGGAAATCCGTGATTTCCTCATTCACTATTTTAACAAACATCATTCAAGGCGCGTTTCAAAAAAAATTTTCATCAGGTACGTTTGTATATTTTGCTTTAAAAAGTTACATATAATAATGAAAATTGAAATGTGTTCATATATTTAGATTCTAAGAGGAGTTTATATAAAGACTAAGTTAAAAAAACCACTGCTGTTTTGACAATAATTATCAAAAGCAGATATCGATGCAAAAAATCAAGTTAGTACATAATACATAAAATTAATACCATCATGGTAAAGTCGTAAATAGAAAATGTTATTTAGATGCAGCATATTTTTTTCTCAATCAAACAAATAAATTCTTAAGTCAAAGAAACAACAATTTATAGAGCGTTTAAAATATCAATTAACTTTACAATTTTCTATTAAATTTAATTGCCTTTACATACCTTTTTAATTTGTTTCGATTGTCTTCAGAAAATAACTTTCCGTGCAGTAAAGATTTAATGAAAATTTACTGTTAAATGTCCGTGTATCATTTCTCTGATTCTACTTTGGTCCTTTCTAGACTTATCGTGCAGAATTTGTCATCGTAATTAGTGTCCGGTATCGTTACAGATAGTCAGATAATTACTTGGTTCTGCTGTAGAAACAATTTATCAAATCTATGAGCGGAATTGAAAGAGACCTATGACGTGAATTGTAATGCAGAGTTATGTATCCATTAGAAAATTATAGTTTATGGATATCAGTAACACAATGTATACAGATGGAATTGTTAAAGTATTACTAAGAGCAAGTCATAATCTAAGCGATAATCAGCTTCATTATTTGAACCAACTATGTACGTTAGTTGACATTGAAAATGACCGAAGTGCTAGTAAACCTATTTATTTCTTAATATGAAACCAAAATCACATGATAATTGCTTATTTAGTGCGTTCATACTAAAAACGAGAACAAATGAGACGATCGATGCATCTTTTACCGTGACTCCGTGTGAGCTTGTTTTTGATTAAAAGAGGTCCAGGGCCATTTAAAATTTGTGTTCGGTTTTGTGAACGTCCTCCAACATGTCCGCCATGGTCGAACATAGTTTAACATTTAGCTTATTAGATTTTTTTCATATTTGTCAACTTCTTTAAAACCACAAGACCAATTTTAACTAAACTTTAATGGAATAATCCATTGATAATTCTCTTTACAAATTGTTTTAGTTTTGCTGGCAAGCATCCAATATGGCCACCATTTCCGAGTTTATAATTGCACCCTATGAGAATTTTAACATTTTTGTCAGTTTTCCGTAGGTTATCTAGTTACATTGCCGCCATGGCCCAACATAATTTAACATAAAGCTTATGGGAATTTTACAATTTTGTCAACTCTGACCCATTTTTACTAATGTTAAGTGAAATAATCCTTGTTTTCGGTTTTGCTAGTCGCCATCCAATATGGTCACCATAAGTTAATTTAAACCAAACTTTAGTGGATTGGTCCTTGGGAGGTCTTTTTGAAATTATGTTCTGTTTTCCGAACTTGATCTGACATGGCGCTAATAAGGAACAAAACAAAATTTGGATATATTTGAGCAAGAACTTACGAAGCGAATTCCTGTTTAAATAAGTTTGGCTGAAATAACATTTTCGTAGGTAGCCAGACAGTTTTTAAAAATGATTAATGAAGAATTACTCCAAAAAAATTTCATCATAACTATGAAAACCGAGACTCATAAGTCAAGTGTAGAATACCCATGTGAGAGATCAGAAGTGCATAGTCAAAAGAGACAAGACAAATTTGAAGCAAGCTAAAAAATAATACGAAAACAAAAAGAACAAAAGTTTGGAATCCACGAACTCTTTTCAAAACAAGAGTGGGATCAGGTGCTCAAGAAGGGTAAGCACCCCTGTTTTGCGCGAAACACCCGTCGTGGAACCCTTAATGTCAAAATCGGTGTCAAATCAGGAATCAGTATGTCAAAATCAGGAGTGTCAATTAGTGTCAAATCCGGAAGGAATCGCACAAACTCATATATATAAATAGGAGTGGGATCAGGTGCTCCAGAAGAGTAAGCATCCCCTGTCTTGCGCGCAACACCCGTCGTGGAATCCTTTAAGTCTGATCCGGGTTGACGTCCATCCAAGATGAAGTCAACTTATTTTTGTATTACCGGTAACAGGTCCATAACTCATTGAATACACTGATGCCATATGGATCAACCAATTCGTGATGGCGACCATACAATTTTAGAAGGAACGACTTCATCCTTGATTGGATGTATCCATATAATCTATGCGACAACAGCAATGCTCTCTTCAGAAAATCTTGATACTTGGAACAGGCTCGAGAGTATCGAATCAAATGCAAAGCATAAACCCCGTAGGCAGGGGAAGCAGGAATATTGCAACATAAAAATGGGGAATTAACAATAAGAAAGTTGAAGTCATGCAGTTTGTCGTAAATCTTAGAAACTAGTTTTCCTTCTCTGTCAATTTTGAGGAATTAATCTAGGTATGAAGCAGATGTTGTTGAATCTGTGGTCTCCTTTATTTCTGGTTCGCTGGTATATATTTGTTCGAGATGTTCACTGAACTAGGATTATTCAATGACAAAACATCATCGATATAGCGAAAAGTAAAATTGAACGATCTGGCCAATTTCTTTTTTTTTTTTCGCAGGAGCCCCTAAAAGAATTCTGCTTCATACGAGTATAGAAGCAAATCGGCTAGAAAAGAGCCACAATTTGTGCCCATTGGAATGCCCAAGGTCTGTTGAAAAACTCGCCCACCTTGTTTAAAAATAAAACAAGGAATGGTAATAATTAACTATTTGCTTTAAAATAGGAGGCGTGGCGCAATTGTCAATAAAACAGACAATTTTAGTTCAAACTGCAATTAATTTAACACCTTCTGGCAATTGTCTGACCTTCAATAACACCGTCAGCCAAGCGGAAAAAAATACCTTATTGGCTTATCAAAGAAAAGTCTTAATATCTAATCAATTGGTCATTCTAAAAGTCTGATTGTTCTTAAATATGCTGTAATAAATTTAATTCCTTTTTAAAGCGATAAATCTTTGTTTTAAGACATCATTCGACATGGTTATAAGGGTCAAATTTCTTCTTGATAAATTTAATATACGATTTTGCAACACGGTCTGTCGACAGATAGTTGGGATATCAATAGGCACATGCTGAGCTCCTTGCGTTACATGCTCTTTTGTAAGTTGCTATGAATCATAGTTTATGGCAAAATTTAAAAATATTGTTCCAAAGAGCATTAAGTCGACAAGTTTAATATTAGTTTTTGTTATTTGGATGATATTTTAGCTTTAAATAAATAGTTTTGTAGATTTCTAAAAAGGGGAGGCTAATGCCGCTACAAAGGGCTAAATTTTCCGTCCCTTTCCATCCCTTCCATTTTCTAGTGGCAGTCGAAAGCCGTTACCCACATTTTCTTTCGGTAATTCTCGATAATCGTTGGACTTGTTTTCGTCCTGCATATGCATGAAATATTTGCCACTTGAAGTTAAGCAAACAGCAACCAATCACTAATAAAATCTCCAGACAAGAAATATCAATTTATGAAAATGTACACCATGCTTCCTTAATAAAAAATGGCTAGATAATTTTGTTTTTGTACGGTGATAAAGAGGAAGCGAGATACATTTTTCAATGGGGACAAATCACAACCATCACAACATGCAAAGGACAAAGTCGAGAACACGACAAGACATTTGATATCTGATAACAGGACGATAACGAGACCAAGACAAGTCATGTGAGATCTGATAACTGGACAATAATAAGAACAAGAGAAGACATCACGACTTAATACAGACACTGATATCGGGATATATATCGGGATCCTATAACTACATATCTTTATAAACATTAGTAACACAATGTACAGATGGAATTGATAAAGTATTCTGAAGAGACTAGACATAATGTAAGCGTAAATAAGTTTCATTATTTGAATCAACTTTATAGTTATGTGTAAGGTGACATTGAAAATAACCAAAGTGCTGGTATACCTAATTAGTCCTTTATGCATATAACCGGTAATCAATATCTCGTGATAATTGCTGCAAGATTTTATGATTTCGTGCGTTTATACTAAAAAAGAGAAAAATAACCTGATGATCGATGCATTTTTTACCGTTACTCCGAATAATTATGGATTTTTAAATTGACAATTTATGTGGAGGTCCAAAGGATGTAGTTTTTATGATTAACTAGTGTTTCTCGTTTTACATTCTCTTAATTTGAACAATATAGGGAAATACATGAAACCGAGCGAGTACAGATAACTTATATTAATTCCATTTATTCTATACGATTGTAAGTATAAATTCCATTGGAATAATGTACCTTATTTTAATCCAATCCACAGTCTACTATAAGCATTTAGGGTTCATCAATGCAGGGCCATTAGGATCAGTGATAAATTATGAATAATGAATAAATGTCTTTAATAGTTTTGTAAAAACTGTCAAAATTTCCTAAAAATACTGAGGCCCTTTCTTCTTATGCAGAGATAACTTGACTCTAGTTTGTGTTGTTTGTGCTTTAAATTTTTCATTGTATTATTGCTGAGGAGTTGTTAGTGGCTATACAATGCAACAAAAATTTGGTATCTTGAGATTAATGTTTCTTCGCTGGCTCCAATTGGTACTGAGAAGTTTATAGAAAAAAAAACTACTAAAACAAATTGATGATACAGTATTTTGCTATACAAGTTATCCTTGGTGGATAAGCAATGACATTAAACAACATAAATTTAAAAGTTTACAAGGGCAAATAACCAGTGTTCATGGGCGTAGCAAGCGGTACGGTTTGTACGGCTTTGGCAGCACCAATACTTTTCCAAGGTACGGAAAACCGTACCAATAATTTCAGTAATTTTAAGTTAAAAACAAAAAAAAATGTAAATGCTAGATATATAAAGACAAAAAATCAGAAGTAATCATTATATGGTCTAAAAAGGTTCCAGATTGCACAGATTTGCTTCGGTGCACTTTCGCTACAGAGCAGTACCAATATTTTTTGGTTGCTACGCAAATGGCATTATAAGTTAGCAAAAATCGAGGATGGCCAACCCTGTATAAAAAATAATAGATGGTTGGCCATCCTCTGTTTTTGCTCAAAAGTATTTATGCAACTTGCTTGCACTCCTTGTTCAGTCATTAAAAATAACCACTGTTTTATAACTTAGAAGTTCGTGCATTTGGTCCCCGAACCGGGGGACATTAAAATTGGTATTTGCTGCTTCTCCGCTGAGCACTGAGCATTTAGGAGTAAGAGCAAAGACTGGTCGACCAAGGGTGTTTGGGTAAATTTACACGTTTTCATGTGGACTGTTGCTTTCGTGAGCTGGCATGTTAAAATCCGGCTCAGCGTGTCGGCCTAGTTTAACGAAGGGTTCATTTATCATCACTCATCATTAATATGCTCTTTTACTGAATATGCATGAAATATTTGCCACTGGAAGTTAAGCACTATCAATCAACACAGGATAAAGTCGAAAGCGTCAGGAAAGCGGTAAAAAGACACAGACAAGAACTACGAGTTTATTAAATGTACATCATGCTGCCTTCATACAGAAATTAGCGAGATAAACTTTTTTGTGTTTTTAAAGGGGACAATCAAAAGACTGTTGTTAATGTTAGACTGGAAAATATACACGGGTACTGCTATATTGCAAGCAACATGGTCGTGATAAAACTGCCGTTTACATTTTGACCGTGTATAAGTTTTGATTAATTTACCATGCGTTGTTACTCATTGTCACTTCTCATAACTTTCCAACGATAAAATTCAGCTTCCGCTACCGTAAAATTTCTAAAACACTGACTTCAATCGGCAGCAGAACATTCTCCAGATATCTGCAATTTTGTTATCTTTTAGCAAATTGATCAAAATCAACCACAAAGGTTAAAAATTCCTATATTACTATTTTCGACTCACATTTCAGATTTAAACACTGCAAATTTTTGTATATGATATGAGAAAGGAATTATATAAATTAATGTTAAGGATACCGCCCCACCTCTCACCAAGAAGTCTTTGGAAGTTCAAAACCTGCACTCAACAAGGCCTTTAATAAGTGTGGAATCCCACTTCTTGTGACTAGCTCTCCCCGATTGAAAATCAAAGTCAGTCTGATTTAAATCAGCTGTTTTTTTTTCGGATCCGATTTACCTGGGGCTACGCCACAAACTAATGCACGCCGAACAAACAGACTGAAACAAAGTATAAATGTAATAATGAATACGCAAATGTAATCAGATATAACAATGAAGGTGCAATAAGGGAAAAGAATGGCCACGAGTCGTGCATTGGTACAGGAGTTAAGATAAAAACAAGTTAAATGCTCACAGTTTACCGAAAACAACCTCGATATGCTTTAACGGATGATAAAGTCATCGTGCCTATCAAAAATGAGGGAAAATATACTCACAGAATAAAGAAACTGTGCAAGATTTCGCATTAATTAAAATATATACCAAATATTTATTTCTAGCAATAATTACAATAACATCATCAGAGAACATTTTTT
>JAULBM010266509.1:0-27286 GCA_032357055.1 Geukensia granosissima
TGGAACATTGGTCCCCGAGGGTATTCACCAGCCCAGTTGTCAGACTTGTCTGACATGAAATTTATCTAACAATGTTTACAGAGATTTGCTGCATTTGCTTAGTAGTGGTCCCTGCCGTCGGATTTGGCACCCATTTCAATTTGTTTGGATTTGAGTGATTCTTTCGCTATATTTGAATCTTTGACTTCATATGTTTCGGTTCTAATGCTACTGATGAGAAATTACTCCTTGAAATGTACATATAGCATACCTAAATTTTCCATATTTCTTTAACATTGGTAATTTTGTATTCTAATTCTCTATTTTCTCTACTTTCGACAAAGTTACATATCAACAGCACTATGACAATCAGAGCTAATGAAAAGTGTAAAATTGTTTTTTAACTTATAACCTCTTTGTACAGGTTCGTCTTACGGAAACTAAGACGAGTTACTGACAATGCCAATAACACAAAGGCTGCTAAAATGCTTTTACAGCGCATGAAATTACCATGGGCTACCGCTAGAGATGGCCCATAAGCGTTAAAATCCCTTCCAAAAAAATGTTAAAACATTGCACATTTGACGACAGACAGACAGACAAATTAAATAATTTCCATTGGGTGGAAGGATAGAAACTCAGTTGTCGTATATATCACTTTTCTTTTTATGGGCAATTCGTGACATTAATTGCCAAGTCTGTGTCAAGTTCAGTGTTGAATACCGATGTTGGAGATCAGAAGTGCATAGTCCAAAGAGACAAGAAACTAAAAGATAAAACGAAAACTAAAGGAACAAAGGCTTGGAATCCACGAACTCCTTTACAAAACAGGAGTGTGATCAGGTGATCATAAAAGGTAAGCATCGCCTGTCTTGTGCGCAGCGCCCGTCGTGGAATCCTTAAACTCTAATCCGGGTTAACGTCAATCCAAGAAGAGGTCAAATTATTTTTGTAATACCGGTAACATGTTCATTACTAGCTGAGATACACTGATACCATATGGATCAACCAATTCGTGATGACGACCATAAAATTTAAGGAGGGACGACTTTAACCTTGATTTGATGTATCCTTGTTGTAGTAATTTTTGCGACAACAGCAATGCTCTCTTCAGAAAATCCATTTACTCGGAACAGGCACCAGAGTATCGAATCAAATGCGGAACATAAACCCCGCAGGCAGTGAAAGCAGGAATATTGCCACATAAATAAAGAAGTTTACAATAGGAAAGTTGAAGTCATCCCATTTGTCGTAAATCTTAGAAACAAGTTTTCCCTCTTCGTCATTTTCGAGGAATAAATCTAGATAAAAAGCAGATTGTGTTGAATCTGTGCTCTCCTTTATTTCTAGTTTGCTGGGATATATCTGGTCGAGATATTCACTGAACGTAGGATTATTCAAAGACGAAACATCATCGATAAAGCGAAAAGTAATATTAAAAGATCTGGCCAATTTCGTTTTATTACTTTTCGCAGGAGTCCCTGAATGAATTTTGTTTCATAGGAGTATAAAAACAAGTAAGCTAGTTATGGCACAAAATTTGTGCTCCTTAGAATGCCAACAGTCTGTTGAAAAACTCGCCCACCAAATTCTACAAAAATGTTGTCAATTAGAAAGTCTAGCAGTTTGACAATATCACCTTTATTATGTTTATTAGCACACGCAGTGTGTTTTCTAACAAAGTAAGACATCTTTTTACCTAAAACTACATATTTCTATCTTGGATTTCCATTTTGTTAATCAAAGCACTGATGTGTCATTTCTTAAGACGATCTTTAAGTTGTGAATGTGGAATCATGGTATAAAGGGTACAAAGTCAAACGTTTGAATATATACTTGTTCACAATTTTAAACAATCGGATTTGAGGTATTGAAGCAGATCTTTCAAATTTTTAATATCCATATTTAATTAACGTCCGCAAAAAAACTTCACGAAGATATTTTAACTTAACATTTGTACTTGATAGATCTTTAATTGTTCAAAGTTGTGATGTTTTTGTGCAATCTATATTAAAATTGACAAAATTGTTTCAAATGTTGTCTCAAATCGGGTAATTTCTTGGTATTTGTCATATTTAAAGCAATTTCTATGTGCCATTTGACCGCTGTAGAACCAAATAAACTAAAGTTGCGTTGGATTTTCTTTTTATAAATATTATTCAATACAAAACTATAACAAATAGATATTAGTCCCTTTTTATTTTAAGCCAAATTCTTCAGACAAAAATGTGTCTTAACGATCCCCGTCCTTTAGACAATCGCATGTAAAGTTAAAGAACAAAAGCCATTAGTAGTTCAGTAGTCAGCACGTCAGTACTAACATGATTTATTCTACCGATGGTACATTGAAATATTATCAAGATTTTGGTCGTATAATCAATTTATGCGGTAACTGTTCAGCTGTATTTTGGAATAGTGACACGTGAAGTTAATAACCTTCGCATAAGTTGATGGGCAATCCTAGGTTATAACATATACAGTCTGCCAAAAGTTAAGCATCACCTTGGTTTTGATAATATTTATTTTTTTTTTGGACAGACAAAAAATGGTTAAGACGTTTAATTTGCTGGTAAACCTTTATTTTTTTTAATTAAATATGAATCAACGACCTTTATTAAATCAGTGATCCGAATTAACAAAGGACATTTAGGGTACATTTTGACCAAATAAAAAAGGGCGAAAAATCGACAACACAAAAGACGATTTTAAGTTTCATTTTGAGATCTTATTTTACACTCTTTCAAAATGATACAAATATAACTTTTATTCAGATGACTTATGAGTACATAAAATGTCATTTAACGTTAAGATAAATAGTATCTGGTACAACCTCTGCGCTTCCGGTATAAATGTCCAACACGCCTCCTCATTCCCCTGACCAAACGCCGAAGCCTATACTGTGGAAACCTCTGTCATTCGGCGATAAGAGCGACCCGTAATTCATTCAGGTTTTGACATTTCGGTTGTCGCTGATTGATTTTACGACCGATAAATTCCCATACAAGTTCGATCAAGTTCATGTCCGGTGACACGGAGGGCCATGGAAATGTTTCAATGGACTCTGCTTCAATAAAGTCTATACAATCCGGGCTCGATATGGCCGAGCGTTGTCATCTTGGAACACGGGTCTGTCTGCAAGTGCATGATTCTCAAAATGAGGCAAAACATGGCTTTCCAAGACGTCATCTCGGTATTTTTGGCCATTCAGGGTACCGTCAAACTGTAACGACAGCTAACAGTCATTTGAAAAGCAGCCCCACACGGTTACGCCACCGCCATCATATGCAGTAGTTCCATGAACGTTGTTGCTGTTCAGTGCTGTATTCCGTTCACTCCAAACACCCATTCGACCGTCCACAAGCTTCAACAGGAACCGGCTTTCATCGAACCAATGAATTCGCTTCCAGCTCCGGGATCCGTAGGTTCCAGTCACGGTGGAGTCTAGACCACTGAAGGCGTGCCTGGCGGTGCCTAAGAGTTAATTCTTGGCGTTTCACTGATCTACAAGCAGGCAAACGAAAACTATGCAGCCTGCGAACAACAGTTCTTACACTTATGCGACCACCAATCGGCCACATACCTCTCACTTGCACTGTCGTTGAAAATGGCTGTAATTTGGCATGACGATTTAGGTAACGGTCTTCTCTAGGGTTTTTTTACGAGGTCGACCGGATCTTGGGGGGTTTCCGACGGACGGTTCCTGTGTGTCTATGGCGTGCTTAAAGTCTGCTAATCACAGAATTGTTCACTCCAAAATTGTTTGCTTCATGTATTCGGCGATTACTTAGACCGGCGATGTTCATGTTAACCGCTTGCCAACGCTTTCTGCGATACTCATTTTTCGTCTTACCATTTCAAAAAGCTGTTTCAAATAACCATGCACGTATAATCAGTCAAAAAAATGTTGTGTTTTTGAAAGCATGATTTGGGCGAAACAGGTTTTTGAAACCTGATTTAAATGTACAATGATTTATTGATTGACACCTTACCTGTTTTTTCATAAAAGTAATGGTGGTCAATTTCATGTTCATATATTAAATGTTTACCAAATTGCCTTATTTTAAAAATATACTGGAATATAATTGGGTGAAGCTTAACTTTTGGCGGACTGTATATATATTTCGTTTTCCAAAGAGTTGCTGTTTGCATTAAAATTAAATACGAATCTGTCCAAAACCTCTTTTTTATTCTATTATAATTTTTAAGGAAAAGACACGAAGAAAGGCTACCCCGGATAACATGATGAACAAAGGTCATAAATTATATGGAAAGTCCTCCAAAATTTCAAACGTTTTCTTGTAGTTACGCCAGTTGTACACGCAGTAGATGAATAATAAAAAAATACCATTTCAACCTTTTTATAGTGTGTTTTAATTGCCTTTCTGTCACACAAATTCCCAAGGTTTGGGGGGGTTGAGCGCTCACCAACCGGTTTAACCCCATACTAATGTGTCTGTCCCAAGCCAGAAACATGTATTCCAGTGGTTGTCTTTGTTTATTTAGTCATTTATTGTTTTTTGTTCAGCATTTGTCGATATATTAGGTCGATTGTCGTGTTATTTGAATTGCATTCGGGGCCTATTACACCTTCCGTTATAGTGGGGACTTTGGTTCATTATTAAAGGCCGTAAGGCATGGAACCTGTAGAAGTTTAGATTCGACTGTCATTGGGTAGATGGCTTTCTCGTGGACAATCATGCCACATTTTAAGAAATATATTTTTCCTGCACATGCTCAGATACTTTTGTTAATAATTGAAACCAGTTTAAGTTCAATAGATTTTATTATAAATATGTAAAAGACAATAACAAAAAATAACAATAGCTGAAAAATAAATTTAAAAAAATCACAGACCTACATACCTTGCATACAATTATTACTACTTCAAACATTTACACAAAGCCTCAAAGACATACATGAATTAAAATGGAATTTTCCACGATATGAATGAGAAATGTTTGATCCGTTTGACAGATCAAAATGTTATCACATTCTTTAAAATATCTACAACATTGAAACATATATACTAAAAACACAAAAAATTAAAAAATAAAATTCTCCTAAAAATAATATATCTAAAAATCTCATGATGATGTCAAGATAATACATATTTTATCACTTTTAAATGAAATGCATGAATTCAATGATTTATTGTGACTTGATATCACAGTGACTAGCATCATAGAGATCATATAAAAACCAAAATTATGGTATTTATAACTTAAATCATATTGCACTAAACATAGAGTATTCTAAATTTCTTTGAGACATTAAACATTGATACAACCTTGTTAAAAGTTCAATAGTATGTCCACAGGACATTACAATTTTCTATTCCAGTAACTCTGGAAGATTTTGGCAGTGTGTCAGTTTTACATTGTAGGGGGACCATCCATCGCTGGTGGTGGGGTTACCTGTTCACTGTTTTCTACTTCTCTTGGTTGCGCGCATGTAAAGGCAATTGGGATATACGTGTCAACTTCTTGATATGTGTAAACTCCATTTTCACAGACACCTGTTTTCTCTAATGTTCTGATTTTGTGCTGGATTTTTTCACATTTTTGGTCCCCACTTGCTCCAATGCATCGCTCACATCTTGAGTTTGCCTGAAAAAGTTTTCTTGGATATGTATCTAAATTAAATGTTGTCATCTGTAAGAACCATGGACATGAACTACGGAACATCATATCATAATCCCCTTTCCTGAACGTTGACGGACACTGGTCACTCATTTCTGTTGTGCTCAAGAAAAACAATCTTTCAAAATCACTTTCAAATGTTATCTTACTCCATCCTGCAGTGAAAAATAATGTCCGGTAATCCAAACCACCGTTTATTGCAGAAAATCTTGCTTGTAGGTCAGTTGGTTCTACACATGTAGGAGCACAGTTGACGGTTGTAAGATAGCCAACAATAGCTAAGAGAAGGTTCTTTAAGGCCTGTAGATAACAAAAAAGTTAGTCATTTAGTTGTTATACCTACTTATATGATTAAGTTCATATTATATTACATAAAGACTGCAGGAGTTTTGCTTCGGTTTAGATAATACAAGTCTTTTTTTTAAATTACATTAAGTCATACAAAAATATCTGAACACCGTTCCGAAATCATAAACATTTTAAGCTTTCTCTTTCTAATAAAATATTTTTAAAATACATACAAAATCTTTATGCAGTATTATTTACATCAGCAAGTTTGTGTGCTTTGTTTTAATAGTAATATTTGTTCATGAATTTATCTTGATGTAATCGAACAGACATCAGTCAAAATACTGCAATAATAGTTTCCTCCTAGTTCAAAGTTACAAAAGACAAAATGAATTTCAGGTTTTATACAACAAATGATAACCTATATGAAATTCAGATATTTTTTTCATTGATGATTTTAAACTTATTTTTTTTTCATATTTAAAAGACAAAATGCATATAAAGTGCCTAGGGTAATTGTTCTTTATGATCGTAATTTCTCTCTTTTAAAAATATTTTAAAAAATATTTTATAAAAATGAGAGCAACAGTATTACTCCATATGTGTTTTGTTGCATTATTTGAACCTTACTTTGAATAATTTCATCTTGTGTTAATATAATATCTGTATTAGCTTTCTCTTGACTTCTTGTTCCCCTCAAACAATTTCTTATGTTTAACCTTAAGTAAGCAGTTAGTTTTATAGAGCTACCGAGTAAGGATGTTGTGGTCAGTTTTTTTTAGCAGCCAATGATTATTTTGCATTCCAGCCTCATTTCCGACATTAATACAATAACTATTTATATCTCGAGAAATACGCGGAAGAACGATGATTATTATTTCCCGTGGGGAACTTCTTTTAAATTTCTTGCATAGTGATTTCCGCAATGATATGATAGGTATCCAATACAAGATTAATACAGATCAATGTTTAAATCACCTTCACATTTTAATGTATTAATGGTAATATAATACAATCTAGCTACTTCAAGGACTTAAATTGTATATTTAAATGTTTCTACCGTCCTAACGTCGGATTTCTCACCTGGCGGAATAATGTCTTGTTAAGACTTGTTGAATATACACATCGGGAAGTGTATTTTGTATTATTTATATATTGTCAGATATGGCTGGTTTAACATTTTAAACAAAGTTTCTGTAACTGATTATTTGGGAGATAGCATTTCTTACTTAACTGATAATTAATTTATATTCTCCTGTATTTATTTTTGCAGTTAACTATTAAATGTTTGTTTTAATGCTGGCGACTAACACACGTAACAAATGGCTCTTCTAAGCACCTACGTTAAAGCCTGGTTATAAATATGGTCCATCATATGCGTTTTTTATAGGCCGATGGATGTCCCTTGTTTCTTTTTTGTTTGATTTTTATTGTTGTTATTTGCTAGTTTGGTTGATTTCATTTATATTATTTAATTTTTTGCCGTATTGTTGTCCATCTTTCAATATTTCAATCAGAACAAGAGTAGTTCCCTTTTTTCTGGATTTGTATCAAGCTAAAATTAAAACCAAATCATACGACAAGAAAGACGACTTCCCTTCCTTGACGAGCACATTAGCAATTGTCTCTAACACTGAGTTTGGCTTCATATTTTGATGGGTTAAGATTAGAGTACTTCTTGTAAATGACCTTGGTTTGGATCTTTTGGTTCTAATGCTACTGATGAGAGTTTATTCCGTGAAATGTACATATAGAGTTTAAAACTCATACTATCTATTCACATTAGTAAACTTGTATATTGAAACCCCTGGATAGATGCCTGTGCTGCTGGACAAAAGGTCCTAAAGGGTATTCACCTGAACAGTTGTCAGACTTTTCTGACATGAATATCAAATAATGTTTTATAGAAATTTGCTCTATTTGATTAAATTCTCTAGCCCTGAAAACACGGAAGGATTCGAAACATAATAGTTGTCTCTTCTGTTAGATTTTGGCTTTTTGGTAGTTGTCCCTTCTGTTAGATTTTGGCTTTTTGGTAGTTGTCCCTTCTGTTAGATTTTGGCTTTTTGGTAGTTGTCCCTTCTGTCAGATTTTGGCTTTTTGGATGTGAACACTTCTTGTACCTTGTTTGGATTTCGGATTCGTATGTTTTGTTGTTACTGCTACTAATGAAATGTTTTTCATTGAAATAAACATACTGCATATAAATAACCACAACACCTGTATTCAAAATTGAATATAAAAAGGAATTCGAATATACCAAAGGGGCAACCTGGTATTTTTGGCCGTTCATATGGTAAATATATTTTTCAACTTGTTCGATTTCCCCATGTATGCAGCGATGTTTAGATTATAATGAACGTAATATTTGTACCTCTAACAAATAATTAAGCAAGTTTTTAATTAACTAGGTAAAAGTACAATTTACCGAATTCTTTCATCAACATAATATTATTTTTATGTTTGGCCGCGTGTCCAGAAAATTGATAAAAACGGGAAATCAGACCAAAAAGTTTATGGGTATGCTAAAAAAGCCCGTAAATTTTTAAACGACCAACTAAGACTAATTTTTTCTTTAAAAAATATTGATAATTGTCTAAAATGATATTTTTATGACAATATTTTAGATTTTTGAATATTGTGTTCCTAGGAATCAACATCGACACTCTGCTGAATATTTCACATTAAATCTAATTTTTCTCATTATTTTGTTGCATCCAGGTCACTATATTTTGTTAGAATTGCACAGTACCATGTTTTAATGGACTATAAATTATATTGTTACACAAAATTCAGACGTGCATGGTTTGATTGATATATTTGTTTAAGAGAATCAGATATATTATCAATTGTGTTCGGATTTTGAACTTTCATTCAGAAAAAGTGAGTACTTTCTGAGGTATGTACATAATGTTATCCTTGTTTTAATGTTATCGCTTGTATTACATGTGATTATATACATACTATGTAACCACCTCAAGAGTAAATAAAGTTAAATTCGCAGCATACCCTACATGTATGTGCCTGTCACAAGATAGGAACCTATAGTTCAGGGAATGTCGTTACTTTTATGTTTTACTGTGTTGTCCTCATTGGCTGATTATTGTCACAATTGAATGTTACCACATTTCAAATTCGGACCTTTTACAGCTTGCCTAAGGATGTGGATCTTTTCCATAAATGGAGGCCTTAAAATAATCTGTAGGTGTTTGTAATTTATACTTTTTAGATGACTGTTTTACAGAAAAACATATCATATTAAATGTTTCTTATTCCAACATTTGCTGCTTAAATTTATATATACATATTTACTATGATAAATGTAAAAATTGGTTGTCTTTTTTAAGTGTTTTGATAAGATTACAAACGAGCCGTACAGACAAAATAAAATGATCCGAATTTCATTACATTGCGTAATAATTTTCAAATTGGGTTTTTATTAGGTGTGGTGTTGATTTGCCATTTTTCACACCATTTTTTAAATTTTTATTGAACCATTTGCGAAATTTAAACTACAGTACAGCGATTTGACTTGTATCACATTACTGACTACATTCAAGACTTTGAAATCAAGATGCATTACACTTCTTTGAATCAGTTGATAGGTGTCCTATTTAAAATTTTTTCGTCATTTCCTGTTTTTACTTATTCAATTGAAAATTGTTTCCTTATTCTTCCTCTAAAGGAATATTGTGAAGTCCCATTTTAAAGCAGTGAATAAAAGTGGTCCCTATCCCTTTCGTATCAGTTTTATTGAGGTTGATCCCCATGGTTTTAGTTTTATTGAGGTTGTAAATTTGAATTTAACTAGTTGGGGAACCCGTTGCCTGGAATATATCTCCTCTGAAAAGCGTTTTGTTTCCGTTTTGGATTTTTTTTTGTTTCGAGTTTGCCTTGCGGCTATGGCCTTCGGATCTCTCGCATGAGTATTCTACATTGGAGTCAACCAACCCGAATAACCGTTCTAAAGTATTCCTGCAATTATTTTGAAAGTAGCTTGTGCTTGATTGATTCATTCATATTTGGTGTTATTGTTGGGTAGTGAATAACAGTGTTTGCAGAAAAACCTTAGCAGTTGTTATATAGTACTATTTATATTCATACTTCCGCATACGGTCAACATCAATAAAATGTTTATGTTGCGGTGTTGATGACAACACTTTAATATAAACACCATCTTATAAGGTGTGTACCTTTGCCTCAATTTTGATGACCTTAAACCATGTCACTTCATTATTGAACCTTCAGTTTTTTCTCGCTTCCTTTTTAATGGAGATTTCTTGAAGACATAAGGCATTAGATATTTGGAAATGTACTAAATTGTTTGGGAGCTAAAATTTATTTTTAATTTCAAATCATACAAACACTTCCACTGGTTTTTAAAGAGGATGTATTTCCGCACTTTTTAAATGATAAAAATTTAGATAAAGTAATTACAAAATTTTCATTGTTTGTGCATAGTCTTATCAAGAACTTCCGTGTGAATTTGGTCTTCTCTGAATGGAATTCAGTAAAATTAATAAAGTATACTTCAATGTTCCTCAGAGATTTAAAGATAAATGGAAATTTTTAAATTTTGACATACATGTAACATAACTATAATATTTCTTCGTGTGCTTATTATAACAGAACGATTTTTTGTTATATCTAATGAAATAAAAATAATATCAATCAAGTTACTAGAGCAATGTAGATTTCAACATGTAAATGCCATTAATTAAGATATTTCCTTATAGGTGATTAAATATATATTTTTATATGATGAATTTATGAAATCAGTCCTCATTTCAAATAATTCTTCTGTAAATACAATGATATTTCGTAGTGGTAAAATTTTTTTGTATTATTATACATTGAAAATTGATCAATGGATAATGTAGAACTACACAAATTCAGATGTGAGATTTGATAAAAAAATTACCGGCTGTAATATTTATTTCATGCAAACATGATCAAACAATATAAATTTAAAAAATAAGAATTCAGATATAGGTCATTACATCTTTCAATGTTGATAAAAAATATTTTAAATGATTTTATTAAGTTGAATGTCAATGAACTTATCTGAAACATCCGTCTAAAACTGGATTAGGATAACAACACTATTGTAATGTTTGCTTCATATTTTTATGGTAAATACACAAGAAACAAAGGGATAAAAACTAAATTCATTTTAAAAACTTTAACTTTTCAAAATTATTATGCAAAATATTGTTAAAGTAAAACAGCTTAAAATCACTTGGTATCCGACGTTCTATATGAGTCCAAAGAATAGCTTAATCATTGTAATAACATAGTCTGAAGTATTAACCTTTGAAGTACAATATTTATCATAAGTTATAGGAGAGGTATTAATTGAATATAAGATATTGAAAGGAAACACTTTGATAATCTTATCGACAGAGAAATTATTTGAGTAAGCAAATAATCACATTAAGATAGTCGAGTAGGGAATATGTTAAACCTATTCAGAGTTCATAATAAATATGTGTCAAATGGTTAAATTTATTTTTGCAAACAAACTGCGACTCACGTTTTTACTGAGATCTACCAATGGTAATTACAGATTCTGGACTGTCAATTGATTGGTTAATTGAATGGTTGGTTTGTTTGTTGCTATCTATCATCTAGCAGGTGGTTGTGCAGTCATATTCGGGACATGAACAAGTAAAACAGAACAAACATAAAATTACAAAAACGACACTGTTGTGTAGAGGAAAGTAAGTCTCTGTAAATGCCCACTGCCGAACTACTCGTAAAAATTTGAAAAAGAAAAATCATTCTTTGGAAGTCACAAAGACGTACATTTAAACCTTCTTTTTTCCGACGGTCGTTTGTTGAAAATTTATACATCCTAACCAGGAGTATGAAGGACGGGTATAAAATTGATCCCAAATATTTAATTATAATGGAAAATATGGATTTAAGGAGTTAGGTATTAGTATGTCAAAAAGCTACGCGACCTCACAACAAGTTATGTGCGAAACTAAAGCACCCGACTATTAAGATCGTTACCTTCATCCTCATGGGTAAACGTTAGCAGCAATAATATTGTTATAACAGGCTGCCTATAACGTTCACTTAATTTTACAACCAGACACTTTATTTTACTACCGAAAGAATTTACTCCAGATGTATAGCTTCAATTGCAAAGCATTAATTAGACAAGAGATATCTTCTAATATCATAAATTTATTTGAATACAACATTGTTGTCAGAACTCTACAACTTCTGTCATTGGATACAACATTGTTGTCAGAACTCTACAAGTTCTGGAACTAATATCGACAAACGCCTACTGCGCTTTCCTTCAGTAAATCGCGAACATTTCCTTTGAAATTCCTCTCTATTACTTTTTATTGATTTTGATACTATTTTTCGAGTACTTTCCTGAGTAAATTTTACGTTTTTCAGTATGTTTTATACACTGTGTTTTTTACTTTCTCCTTTGACCACGAGCAAAGGGGAAGGTTTCATCCAACAGAACTAGTGTGTATCAATAACCATGTTGAAGGCGCCTTTCCCACGTCATGACTCGTTTTTAGTTTTATTATTTAACTGTAATTGCATTTTTGTTAGTTCTTCTGTCATTTAAAATTTGCTTTTATCCTTTTTGGTTGGAGTAATTAAGAGCTCGTAACAAGTTGGATTCATACCTTGTTGAATGCGATTCCTACCTTGTTGAATACCTTGTAATGGTAAAATGTGGCGAGGTCTCCCCGACTATTTACGCCACATCTTTACTTTCATACGCTTTAATAGGATGTTCATAAATGGCATAAAAGTTTTGCATATGGCATTATATTAATTTTTTATTATTCCAAAAATATTGTTTTTAAAATTGTTGTCGCAACGTTTTTAGGGATAACCACTGTACAATTTATAACATGACAAATAACGAAATTTCCACTTCATTTTTATAATAATATTACTTATTTATATAATTTTTGCCGTTAAAAACAAAAAGTGACGTAAGGTGGATATTCTTATACCATACCTAATAAGGATTTCGAAATATAAAATGTAGATGTATTTGAAATAATTTTAAATGTTTATCATATCCGCGTTATCGCATTCGCCACGAGCATTTTTTACAAACGAGCTAAATAATCAGGAGTGTATATAGTACTGTTCTAAACACAGTCTTATTGGACTCGGAATGAAGAAGACAAATGGGGATAACTGTTTTTCCATTACTAATGCTTACACTACCCATTTCTTCTACGGAAAGTTTTATTCATTCTGTTTCAAAACACGATATAAACATAATATGACCAACGAAATGCTTAAGTGGAGCCGGCTATGTTTTAAATATTTTTTGTAAAAGGCGCTTGTGAATAAATTATGATAATAATGTAAGAAATTAACCAATTTTAACACGGAAACAGTTTGGAAGATAGACAGTGAAAATTTTCAGTTACAGTATGCTTTTTTATCTATATGCTTAAAGATTTGATCTTTAAATTTTTAACAGATCGTATCATTATAAACCTATCGGGTCACCCTTTTCTTCTTTTCAATTAAGGGGTCATCTATCTGGTAGTGAAACAGTTTTATTTTTAATTATTTTTGTCTACTACATGTGGTAAATGAGACTTTACTACACGAGAAGATCATCATCATCAAACTGTATACGTTGTTCTATCTTTTATGTGTGTTTTTTTCTGTTGTATTATGGGTTGATTATTAATTTTTTACCTTGTTCGCTTTTTTACCATCCCTGCTCATATATTTTTTGTATTCATTTAAATGTTTGCATGTTTATAATAGACAAATACAAAAAAGGAAGTGAGGCATGATTATGATTAAGTTTATTGTTCTTTTCATATTGTATTAGTATATGAGATATTTTGCCACTTCACAATCGTTGCTGAAAAAGGGAAAATGTGTAAGAACTAATGGGATATAGTTATACCGAAAAGTTATATTTTTTCAAACAATTAATAAAAAATTAAATAAAAACTAATTGGACCATGATCATGACGATTGCAATGGACATTTCAATGAGTTTTGAAAATACCATGTACATGTATCTTACACAATGTACATTTGCACATCACTCCTCCTTGATCGCTGAACTGTCTTTTATTTCGATGAACAAAATGTATAGATTCATTTTATCGACGGTTTTTTGATACATATTTATTACTTACAGGTAGCTTTTACGCGTTTTATTTTATAATAAGTAAAGCAAAACGACCTTAAAAAGGAAGTAATCATACTTTGAAATTTTGACCTTCATTAAATAAGAAATATTTACTTGTGTTTTTCAAACGTGTTATTCGTGCTATTACATAAATTATAACAATCACAATAGTTGAAATCGAATTGCAATTTCAACTATAAAATCGATTATTAAATTTAAAACTTTAAAAAGTGGCATTGGGCGAATTCGAAATAATATCAAAATTCATAAAATTATTTTTTTGGTTCTGTTCACTTCAAAATATATATCAATGAAAACGGTTTAAAAGCCCTTTTAAGGTCTTTAAAAATTACAATTATAATTTACAACAATAGGCCACTTGAAAAAAAACTGAAAATAACATAGAACAGTAAATTTGGTATACAATATTTAGTAAAATGTAATATACAACAGCATTACCTTGACCTCGTTTTATATTAATAACGACAAATAATATTTCAGTCTTCAAGTAGACCTGTTAAAGGAAGTGCATGTGATTTAAAAACTTAAAACTATAGATAAAGATATCACACTATTAAATGTGGATTATCATAAGATTCTTTAAATATTGAATCTTTTATAATCGATATAGAGCTATAGAGATATTTTTGGCCCATCATGATGACATAAAATAATAGTTTGTAACATAATTAAAGACAACATGAAAAAAGTGTTCTACTTTAGAAAATCACATATATATATTAATAGGGCCTTGCTAGTATATCAGTAAACTTTAAAAAAAATTGGTTTTATGACTTCATGTATATATTTAATTTTTAAGTAGATTTCAAAACTGGACAAGCCCACCGGAACAAAACCTATATAAACCTAATATAACCTAGTGTTGAAATAAGTGGTAACTTCTGGTCGTATATCGACACACTACTTCATCTGTTGTTAACCATATCAACATTGATATTACCATACATGGTATATATTAACAAACTAAGATCTACCCACAAAGGTTCCTTACAGGCGGTACAACGAACACAACAGCAGCAAATATTAATATTAGGAAAGCGGAAACATAAATTGTACACGGTATTCTAATGAAAACAGCAGTAACGTCTGGAACACACAGGGTGCTCTAAAACAAACAGGTAGAGTTAGCCATGATTCTTGAAATCCCATTCTAGCTTGATCCTCTGCGTCATTCAAACATCGGAAAAAGGATAAAATGTTATTACGATGTATGATTTATATTGTCTCACGAAAACCGCGCAAACCACCTTGAAGTTTATTTTTATCCTAAAATGAGGAAGTAAATATCTTCGATGGAACACCTTTGCTGCATTTTATTGATTTAAACGTCTAATTGTATATATATCTTGAGACATTTAAACATTCAATTAAAATCATTTAATAAAGGAAAGAACCCAGTATCGCGTTTCGTCTACCAATCAATTTCCAAGGTGAAATCTATCTCAATTGAATAAAAATACAAAAAATTGAAACTGTTGTCAAAAATAAAGACCCCCGAGGGCGTGAGATGATTTGAAGCGGTGTATGAGTCTTAACCAACGTTCTCCGGTTGCGACGCTAAACTTTCAGTAACGTGTTGGGTGAAATGTAACACTTTCAGCACGTTTGCTGAGAGCCCATTACAACAACTCTTTGTGATGACTTAATTACTTCCAGCCCTAACCCAAATCGTCTGAATGTTAGTAGCCTTTCTGCAGGATGTAGATACACTGCACGTGTGGGATATTGAACGCCATTGGGCAATATAGATGTTTGTAATTTTCACTTTTCGAGATCGGATAGATGTCTCATGGACAATTAAACCACATATTCTTTTTCTATTTTTGACAACATCGAGTCTACATTTTTCACGAATAAATTAACTTAACTAAACATACAAATACCCAAATTTCCCCCCTAAGGTTTTAAATACATACTGTTTTGGTAACGTGGTAACATTAATGTAATTTATAAAAAAAAAAACAATAATCTGGTTAATTTCTTTATTGAGATAGTGTGGAAAAAATATGCCTTCTAAATATAGGGGAAAATATCAGTGGATACTGCATAACTAACATTGCATACTGAGATCGGAAAAATTAGTATCAAACAAAATATCATTGATGTTTATTTTCAGCCAAAATCTTCTAAAAGACCGACCCATAAGTTTCTTACAAATAAACCAAACGATATATCAGCTTATATAACACAAAGGGCAAATGCAACAGAATTAATAAAAATGACTACTTCATTTCTCAATATCTGTTTTAGATCTCATTGCCATTTAAAATATATTTTCCAAACTTTCTTAGCTGAAGCACTATATAAGGTCATCTTCAGATATAATGACAAAAGTTGCTGCAAAAAGTGAGTCATTCCAGTGTAGAATACCAATGAATACCCAAGATGGATAGTACATAGTTAAAAGAGACAAGGTAATTTCGAAGCAAATTAACGATAAAAAGAAAAACAAAAAGAACAAAAGCAGGGACTCCACGAACTCCATTACAAAACAGGAGTAGGATCAGGTGCTTCGAAAGCGTAAGCATCCTCCGTCTCGCGCAACACCCGTCGTGGAATCTTTTAATTCTAATCCGGGTTGAAGTCAATCCGAGAAGATGTCATTTTCGTACTTTAGAAAATGCATGAAATATCTGTTAAACATTGTTTGATAAATTACGTGTCAGACAAGTCTGACAACTGGGCTGGTGAATACTCTCGGGGACATGATCCACCTGCAAAGGCATCGACCCAGTGATTTCAAAATATAATATTACCAATGATGAATAAATCTGGAAAATTTTGGGTATGCTATATGTACATTTCAAAGAATACCTCCCATCAGTAGCACAATAACCGAAACAAAGAAAGGTCAAAGATCCAAACACAGCAAAGAAACACTTTAATCCAAACAAATCGAAGGGAATAACATGTATATTCCACCTAGATCATGTGAAACAATGCGAGTCTGTTTACTCACAGCACATGTAAACTTAATGTTAATACAAGAATAGACTAATTACGCGCACTTGTTATCAGCGTTTTACTGAATTTCCTTAATTCATAACGTCACTGCAATCCTTCATCAAATCACTGTAAAGCCTTTAACATTGAGTAAAAACTCATCATAATAAACATCGTCCCTAACTTCGAGAAGTACTGGACAATATGCAATTGCTTAAAACCTTTATTTTTGGGTTTTTAAAAAAGAAAATCGAAGATAACAAAAAAGACAGAAATCGTCAATTCAGAGGATAGAAATGAACATGACCAACGAAAGACAAATAAAGAACACTTAGTACCTACATTGTCTGACGATAATAACTTATATTAGACCATCAGGTAAAAATAGAAAACTATCATAGTAATTGCAGGAAGACTTTACAAATGGCATGTGGTTTAAATGTGCAATAGTCTGAATAAACGTTTGCAAACACAGAATTGTCAAAAGACGTAAAGAATTCTATGTAGCATATAAAGACACAATGAGATAATTCTCAGATTAGGATCAAGTATCATGTGCTACGCACAACACAAGTCGTGAATTATTCTTAATTTTTAGATCGGATTCGCAAGAAGAAAGAATTATGACAGCCATAGTTGTGAAGGATTTGTAAAAAGTGTTGTTTTTGCGTCAATTACGAAGTTTTTTGGACAACTTACATAGTTAACATTTTTAAAACAATTTTAAACGGACAAACTTATACGATGGAAAATAAAAAATGTGCTATTCATTTGAATGTAGTAAAAACGAATGATAATGGATAAAAATACAAGGCAAGAGATTATTACAATTTAATAAACTTGTATATTGAAACCATTTATACACGATAAACAGAGTTTGTTTCTTGTGCTGTGTGGAGAAGGTAGAAAATCTCCACGTGCTTGAATGTGTATGCTCTTATATTTTACAGTTATGGCGTAATTATTCTTGAGATAACTAGCTCTATGTGTATGCTTTCATTTAATCCTTATTCGGCCAGTGTCTTATTTGAAAATTATCTAGCAGTTTATCTGTTTACTATCTGCCTTATTCAAGCTATTTAACAAAAAAGTCATTTAACAAAATCTTGATGTGCCCTGTGTTTGTTTAAACATTGTGTTTGATTTTGTATGTATTACTGTCGGGCAACTTATGACAGATTTTGTTAGATTTCTTTACCCGTGTATATCTGTAATTTGTTGACCTTATCCCGCATTTGTGTTTTTAATGCACAGATGTAGTGTCGTCGACATCTGGCATGGGGTTCCGCTGGAGCCGGTGCTACGGGCCGTCTTGAACTTACAGTGAGGAGCGTGTTGAAGGCCTCAACGTGACTTTGAGATGAAGAACAACATTCAGGGCGCTGTTCCTTTGCTTGGAATTTACTTGAACATATACGAATTTTGTGTCATTTTACTCCAAATCCCCCCTTTGGAAATATTCCACTGCCTGTAAATATTTAGCCTCGGAGTGAAGGGTTCTATCAGCAGTTATTGGTGATTTGTTGATCCTTTGTTAAATGTTTGTCGCTGAAATAATAGCAGAAGTATCCATCATTTGGGGAATTTCTTTCCCCTTTAAAAAAATTCGTGAAGGAATCAATTGATGTCAATATTTTAAAAAATGGGACAAAACATTAATTTTAAAAACTACTATTTTTTTTTTAAACGCAAAATTAGCAATGTTTAATAAATATGGAGAATTTTTGTTACCATATGATATAAGAATCGAAACATAGGAAGTACAAGATCCAAACATAGCAAATGAAGCACTCAGATCCAAATAAATCGAAATGGGAAACCAAATCCGACGGCAGGAAAAAATTCTAAGGGTAATACTTTTCGGAGCCTTTTGTATTTTAAGTGCTTGTGAATTTCAACAAATTAAGCAATTTGTTTTAAATTTAACATATTTAAGTCGATTTTGATTTTTTCCACCTTGTAAACTACTTTTCCATATTCAAAACTCAAAGGAAAAAAAGAGCTCAAGTTCATCTTTGATTTGTGAAAAAAGATGGCAAACGCAGATACAAATGTTTGGTTTTATAAAGGGACAAACCTTATTTTCTTTTAACCACTCTGATTCCAATAAAAAGTACTCTGAAAAAATACCAGCGGAATGATAGATTTCTTGATTGACAATACTTTTGTAATGTTTTGCAGACGTTTGTTTCAATAGATGGGCGGCATTCCAATGGGGACCAACTGTGCGACGCTTCTCGCAGATTTATTCCTTTATTCGTATGAAGCTGACTTCATACAGTTCCTTCTGCAGAGAAAAGAACAAAACTTGGGTCAACGTTTTGGTTTCATGTCCCGCTATATAGACGATGTTTTTTTTCAATGAATAACTCCAAATTGAGTGTCTATATTGACCGCATCTATCCCATTAAACTTGAAATCAAAGATACTACAGAAACAGAAAGGTTTGCTTCATACCTAGGCTTACACCTAGAAATCGACAATAAGATCGAAATGTTCGTCATGTTCGTACCCAGTGTAACACCAGAATAATTGAGTAATATCGTCATGTTCGTACCCAGTGTAACACCAGAATAATTGGGTAATATCGTCATGTTCTTATCAGCCTTCTTTGCAATATCCATGTTCATAATACTAGAAACTAGCACGTGTTAACTGCCAGAACCCGCTTTGTATTAAAATTATTTTTTCACGATACGGTACTGTCTCAGAATCTCCTACATGACAGATCAAAATCTGCTCTTTCTTTTCAATATTTTCAAATCGATGATAAAAGATATGAGCTTTATCAAAACACTGTTATGACCAATTTTGCATGCTAGAATACGTATGAAATACAGTTAATTTATTTCTTTTTTTTAATATAGAAAATTCCCCTCTTTGTATTTGTGGAGCAGATGATTAGATTAGGTGATTGTCGTGTTTTATGTATAGTTTCACAATTTGTATTTTGGGGCCTTTTACAGCTTCCGTTATGGTATGGGCTCTGGTTCATTGTTAAAGGCCATAATGGGACCTGTAGAAGTTTAAATTCTACTGTCACTTGGTGGGCGGCTGTCTCATGGACAATCATGCCGCCCTTCCAATTTTTACAGATCAATAGATCACTATTTTTAACTGTCGTCTTTATGCAAATTGCCGACAACGCCACCTGTTTAAGGGGTAAGTGAGAGAGAAAATTTGTACGGTTCCATCGGAACCTGGTGTCTCGCCTGCTCTAAGCATTGCCAGTATATGAAGTATTCTTTTTTCTTTTTTTTAAATTTCGAAATTTAAGTCTGTATGATATAAATATGCTCAAGGGAAGCTCCCTGTTATGATTGATTAACATCCATAAAGATATTTACTATTATCTACTAAGATCTGTCGAAATTATTAAACTTCGAAAAAAACTTAACCTCAGAGTTAACCAAAACTTTACAAAAAACTAAGTCTAATAATTGGTCAAAATATGTAAAACTGAGAAATAAAAATTTCAAAATTTTATCCTGAAGGATATGTTTTCAACATAGAGAAGCATTTGAACAACTTTTGGCAACATCTTATAAGATTTGACAAAGCTGTACCAATTTTGAAAACTTTTACCTGAATCAATGAGTCCAATTATCTGCCAGAATATGGAAACTAAAAAATTTTTTTTTAATTTAACTCTAAATGATATAAATATGTCATAGAGAAGCTTTTCAGCAAGTTTAAGCATTATCTATAAAGATTTGACAAAGATATTAAACTTTGAAAAAAAACTTTACCTCAGGGTTAACCAAAAATCAAGCAAAATTCAGACAAGTCCAGTTATCCGTCAAGATATGAAAAAATAAAACTTAATTTCTTCAAAATTTCAATATGGATGAAATATTTTGAACATAAAGAAACTGCTGAGCAAGTTTCACAATTATCCATAAAGATTTGACAAAACTAAGGGAGTTTGAAAAAGTGTGGACGCCCGGCCGCCGCAGACGACGACTGATTTTGGACTGCTATGTCTCACCTTCAGCGACTTTCGTCTCAGGCAAGACAAAAATTATTTTGAAGGCAATTTCATTAAAATTTTCACCACTAAACAGAAATGTTGACAGTTTCATTGTAAAATTTGATATAATTTTTGGTCTTGCAGGTTGAAAGAAGCAATAGTTTCAACAAACAATTTATTTTTTTGGGACATAATTCTCTACAAATGTAAGTAAAATTTTAACTCTTGGTTTAAATCATCATTTTTTTTCAAACAACAAATCAGAAAATAACATGTTAATAAGCAGTGAAACTACAAAATATTCTGAAATAAAATTTATTAAAATTGACATAACAATAATTATTTGAAAAATTGTTTTATATGAAATATAAAATGAAACCAGAGGCTCTCAGGAGCCTGTGATAGCTCACCTGGCTTAAAGTTACTGAATCAAAGTTAATGTGAACAAAGATTTAACACATTGCTTGATAATTGTCTGCTTGTTTTTCATTATAATAGTAGTCAAATACTGTATGCCCCAAATCTGTGGATATATGTACCACCTTCTTTGGACTGAGGAATCTCTAAGTTAATTTTGGACAGGACCATATGATGATGGTTTGGTCCATGATCGGTTTCTGTACTATGGCTGTTTAGATTTCTAGATGAGTCATGACTGCCATATTAAATTTCAAATCGGTAAACCAATTACAAGTTTAGCACAGGACCATCTTAAAGTCATTTCTGCAAATTAACATTTCAATCCACTTAGTAGTTACTCATAGACATGAAGTTTGAAATTTAGTCCAATCTGAACACATAATAGGCCCTGGGGACCATGCTGAATTTCTGATCGGCACCAATTTCACAAATCTGGGAAAGGACAACCTGCCTAACATTTCTGCCAAGTTTGGTTGAAATCTGTACTGCAGTCTCTGAAAAGAAGGTGAAAATAAGAAATTCCCATAGGATACAATGTTAAACTAAGTTTCCTCATGGTGGCCATTTTGAATTTCTGATCCGCAAATGATTCACAAGTTAAGTACAGCACCATCTAGCAATCAGATGTTTGAAATTTGGACCATTCAGAACCCATAATTGGCACTGGCAGCCATGTTGAATTTCTGATCGGCATCAATTTCACAAATCTGGTAAAGGACTACCTGCCTAACATTTCTGACAAGTTTGGTTGAAATCCGTAAAGCAGTTCCTGAAAAGAAGATGAAAGTGTGAAATTCCCATAAGGTCTAATGTTAAACTAAGTTTAGTCATTGCAGCCATTTTGAATTTCAGATCAGCAAACAATTCACAACTTAACTACAAGACTATCTAACAATAATTTCTGCAAAGTATCAATTCAATCAATTTGTAGTTTCTGACAAGAATTTGTTTGAAATTTGGACCAATCAGAACACATAATTTGCACTGGCGGCCATGTTGAATTTCCAATCGGCACCAATTTTACAAATCTGGTAAAGGACCAACTGCCTAACATTTTTGCCAAGTTTGGTTGAAATCTGTTCAGTGGTCTCAGAGAAGAAGATGAAAATATGAAAAGTTAACAGACAATGACAACACCAATGTACGCGAAGTGATGACAAAAGCTCACATGGCCCTTTGGGCCAGATGAGCTAAAAATGAAGGTGAACAAATATAAAGCTGGACACAGTTAAGTGCTGGACACAGTAAAATGCTGGACACAGTGTAATGACTGGATAAAAGATCATTTTGACTTGTATTATATTCAAAACTGGTGTCACTTTGTTCATAAGGTATCATTTGGAAAAAAAACCATCAAAATTGTATTAAAAATAAAATCTTTTCATATTATGCGAAATGGAATTCCCCCTCCCACCACTACTTTGACCCCTTTTAGCTCGAAAACAGTAAAAGATAGAGAAAATTTGTTAAGATACTTCTCAGAGCTCTCATTAAGAGGAATTAAATGCAAAAAACCCCATCAAAATCAGATGAAAAATAAAAATTTCACATCTCCGGCAAATTCGCATTTGTTTAAATCCTTTGACCACTTTTATACAAAAAACGGTACATTTTACAAAAAATTGCTTGGGGTAACTTTTATTGCATTTTTCATAAGGAATCATTTGCAAAAACCCCATCAAAATCAGAAAAGAAATAAAAAAGTATTATAAATTAGGGCGTGGCCATTTTTGGACCCCTTATATCTCAGATAACAGTAAGAGATAGGTCAGACGCTTGTGGCTTATTATATTGACTCTTTCATGAGGAATTCAAAGAAAAAAAAACTCATCAAAATTGGACAACAAATAGAGATCTTGCATTCCAATAAGAGAAAAAACCCTTTTGGCCCCTCCCCAAAAAACAGGTGGGGCTAGATCCCCAAAATCAATACCAACCTTTTTTTAGAACCAATTATCAATGTTCTTAAATATTAAAAGGATTGGTTGACTAGAACAAAAGTTATTGTGTGGAAACCAACCTGTCTAGAGATGCTAACGATGACACTGACAACGACAGCATCATACCATAATAAGACCGCAAAATTTTGCGGTCGTATAAAAAAGCCCATCAAAAAGCTAGGAATTCAATTAATGTCTTGGCAAACAGGAAGTTGCCAAAATGGACCTGAAAGGGGGAGACACAGTACAACTCAAAGATGATAATATCAAATCAATTGAACATACAAAAGTCAAGAAATCTTTGATGATAACTGACAGAAGTACAGATGTACATACATAGAAACAGATGAAGGTAAAACATAATGCCCAAGTCGCCTTATGTTGTGGCATAAAAATAGAAAATTAAAAAATCCCTTATTGTACCCTCCTTATAGAACAGATGAGGCTAGATCACCCAAAATAAATGCCAACCTGTATTTTATATTGGGTATCACTGTGTTAAAATTTCAAAGGGATCCAAAGAAAGAAAAAAAGTTATTAAACAGAAACCTTACTATCTACTGACAGTGGCAGTGAAGTCATGCCTATAACATAGCAAAGGTTTTGCAGTCGTATAAAAATCATATAAAAATAGAGCAGCACTCAAGGTAAATCGCCCTTAGTTTTCTATTTGAGAAGAAATGTGAAAAGATTACAGACAATGATGACAACATACACCATGTGATGACAAATCTCACATGGCCCTAAAGAAATCAAATTGGCAGTCGCAATCACATTGTATTATTAGGATTATGAAAAAGTTACATTGATATTCAATAACTGGGGTATGAGGAGTGGCCAATAACCTACAAAAAGGTAAGTCCATTATTTTGTACGGGGACCCCCAAAATTATCAAAAGATATTTCGGAAGATATTAACTTTCAACACCTCTCTTTTCAAAAAAAGATATATACAGAAGCTTATATTGTCAGCCACTGATATTTGTTTTTCTTTAATTGGGTACATGTAGATAAATTTTTGTGAGCCTTGAGAAGATTTAACTATAGACATCCTGGAATAAGATTTTGTTCATTGGATCCCTACCCTTTTTTATTATTTGAACGTAATTTTTTTAAAAAGCTTTGTCAAATGTGTTTCATTTTTTTCAAATTTTGTATTTGTTGATCAACATTTAAACAACAGTTGCAAGGTATGAAAACAGCAGAGGAATGAGATACATAAATATGCTACACGGGTTGGGGATCAGCTTTGTGTATGTAAGGGTAATGTCCCTTACCTTCAAATTTCAAGATCCAGCTTTGCAGATCAAAAGTAATGCCCCTTACCTTCCATCTTCAAGAACTACAATGCTGACAACAACATCATGATGATCAGTCAATGGAGCTCTGTTACATCTGAGAGTATGGGTGTCAATTATATAAATATAATATGAAGCACACCACACTTGACTGTTACCAACATATGCTAAAGACATCTGAAAATTACAAAGTAAGTAGCAATGTACGCCAGGTATTAAGATACATGGAGTCTGAAGCACTTTGAATATGGAGCAAGCTCATTATTTTTTATTTTCTTTTATTGCTCAGTTTTGGATTTGACAACACAAAACAGCAGAACAGAAAGTTCTGTTTTCCACTGCATCTTGCTTCATAGTTTTTTAGTGACCACGGCAAATTAAGACTTGTGACTTGTGAGTTTACTAATGATACCACAAGCTCCCATTTGAGAATAACAGGAAAGTCTATTACCACTTGTTCCTACAGTACAAACTGTTTGTGAAAGACTAAATGTGATTACTCATATATAATGGCGAAGGTGGGATCATCAAGTGGGTTTGGAATCATGATACAGATGCAAATCCCTATCAAATATCACGTGGCTGTAACTACTGGTTTGGGCTGTAGAAACTGCTTGCAAAAAAATAAAGAGTGAGCTCTCATGCATAACTGTGTGGGTGTGAAATCAGGATGTACTGTTAACAAAATATCAAGTGGCTAGGACTACTGGTTGGGGCTGTAGAAACTGCTTGCAAAAATTGAGTGATTGCTCATGCGTAATTGAGCGGGTAGGGCTTGATTTGTCTCACACCTTTATTCATGCCATTGTATAGTAAATAATATGGACCTATTATTAAAATAAGTATCACAATTTTCACTTATTGACACTACTGCCACCAGAAAATCATAGAAAAAATTGATCAAGGACATAAATGAAAAATGAAAGTGCACATTGCATCACATCAAATATACAATACATAATTCCGAACATCCTGGTATTTTGTTTTGCTTGAGGGCTGAAAAATCTCAAATCTCTGGTTTTTACCTGGGCATGTAACAATTTATTTTCTTTGTTTATTTAAATATTATCATATAAATATTAATTAAACTAAAATTACATATCAACAATAGTAAAGTAAATGTGAAAAACAATGTTTTATGCAAATGCAGTACATATGTATTAATGTCAACAAATATACTTGATTGAAAATTGTTTTAGATCAATGTAAAAACCTGAGGTGTTCTGTATGTTTCATCCCCCATAATAGTACAGGTAAAATGGTGAAATCTGATTGGTCAGTAACTTGTTGTGATGTCACATCGGAACTATGTATTGTTGGCATAAGCATGAAAGCCTAATAAACATGCTGGACCATGAAAATGAGGTGAAGAACACTTGACATATGGCAGACTGAAATAAATTAGCAAATCAAATACTGTTGACCTACGGTATCATGTGTACTTACTTTTTAACTGAAATAAGGACAATAATTTTACGAGTCACAACACATAACAAAAGAACAACACATGACATATGACTAATACACCTAATATTGTTGACCAATCATGTCTGATAGCTGAAAGAGACCTAATCATGAAAACTTAACCATATAAAAATAGCAAATTTGGCATGATTGTCCATGAGACAGCCACCCACCATATGACAGTAGAATATAAACTTCTACAGGTCCTATTATGGCCTTCATCAATAAACCGGAGTCCATTCAATAACGTAAGCTATAAAAGGCCCCGAAATACAAAATGTGAAACTATACATAAAACATAGTAATTGGCCTACGAAAAAGATAAAAATTGTTTAATGACATAGAGAACTGCCATGTAGCCAATTAGTAATTATTGGGAAATGGATATGAAAATAAGTCATAAATTTTACAATGTACTCATCCATGAAAATGAAGTCTAGGTCAAATGACCTATAGGCCTTTCCAATAACCATTGTTATCTGCCCTTGACTCGTTTACTTCGATCATGCGCAGTGAGTGGGGAACCGCTAGTTATCTACTTCTGGAGTGTAATTGTTCGTTATTGTTATCGTATTCTTTAGTAGAATTTCAACACTAAAAACTACATATATATTTCAATAAACTTACTATTTATAAATCTAGTTTTGCATCAGAGTAATAAAGTCAAACCCTTATTGTGCATTTTCCAACTTTCGCGAAAATGTGGTCAATTTCCTAACTGACAAATCAAAATATATACAGCATATAGCAAATAATATAAATAATAAATCTGTAATCCCATCGATTAAAAGTTCATGAAAGTAATGCAGTTAAAACGTAAATACGTCAAGAAATAAAAATCGTCAATTATGTACTAATGTGAATTTGTAAAATAATGAAACAAATCCAAAACTGGATCAACTGTGGCCTTCGGGATATGAGAAAGTTTTTAAAACCTAAACATATGTATAAGCAAAACACTTATCAAAAGCTGTATTGAATAAGTATCAGAATATAGGAATAACTTGATTACTGTATGTAATTACAGGGCTTAATGTCCAAAATGACTTATTGAAGAACTTACCTGCACTTTATTTCCTGTTTTCCATTATTTGATCACCAGCATACCTGATGAAGGTTAATCCAGATAAGCGCTTCGTACGAAGTAAAATTAAGGCATTTCACAATCAATGTTTTTC